>BQKN01032132.1:0-11703 GCA_022839385.1 Asparagus kiusianus
AGGGTAGATATGGCTCTATGAAGCACTGATCCCTCACCCGAAAAGTCAGATAGCCAGGCCTGATGTTCACCAGCCAATTGAAGCAGCCAATGTCTAAGTGAGTCCGATATTCTCTCGGCCTCTCATCATCTATCAAGCACTCGCCGTATCGGCCGGAGAACTGCGGAAAACAAGTGGAGAACGCCCAACACTTGTGGACCCGCAGCTGCTGTCTGACATCAGAAAATCCTCAGCCCTCCCACCTGCTATTCTCAAGCAACTGTAGCAGGGGAACAGAGTGGTCTGTGGCGTTCGGCACCGACATCATATCCGAGCGGTGGAGGACGAACCAGGCCATCAGATAAGCGTACGGAAGCTCCACCTTAAGAGTGGGAATCTGACCTGGCAAATCGGTCTCCTTCCGTGTGAAGGCACCCGAAAGCTGTCGAAGTCCTCGGTGAATGTCAGCTACCATCACCGGAAGAAGTGAAAGCTCTTTCTTATAAGCAAGCTGAACGGCTGGGTAGAGCACCTCTAAAGGCAAGGCATCACCAGACTGATATGGAACCACACACTTCTTCAACCAAATAGCGAGATAACCGACAAGAAGAGTCATCGGTCGAATCGGTGTGGTCGCATGCCATAAGAAAGATCTGAACCTGGTCTTCGCAGGGAAGCCACCCTCAGGACTGCTAGTGGTGTAGGAGTGAGCATCAGTCTTCTTCAACAAACTGTTCACCTCTGAGGGAGTAAGTGGGGCCAACTCACAAATAGCCTCGCCAGAACTGTTCTCCAGGTTCTTGAACAAATAGTTCGCAAACTGTTTCAGACTCACGGAGGCCTTGGTCCTTTTTGCTAAAGGCTCAGACTGTGCCAAAGCAATGTGATAATAACAAGCGAGATCCCATAGAGTCTCATAGCGATCAGGCATGCGATCCTTCAACTGGTCCAATTCATGATTAGAGGGAAAGTACTCCTGGTATAGCATCTGTCCCATGGGCAAGCCAGAAATCCTGTGCATCTCGTGAAGAGCCAAGCCCAACTCCCCCTGTCGGGTCAAAAAAGTGTTCGAGTCTGGATTATATAACTCGAACAAAGCACAGAAATGTCTCAAACTGACAGGCAAGCCATACATGGTGGCACGGACGGCTGTATACAAACCGCAAGTGTGCAACTCCTCACTCCATCGGCTCAAAACATACGTCGTCATGCGACTCCACCAAGACTTGTCCAAAGAATGGACCCAACCATAAATCCTGTGACGAGTAGCAGGCATCTCCCGTCCTAGGGCAGCGAGGCAATTCCTCAAGGTCGAAGCAGTGGCGAGAAACTCGTTACGTGGTGGTGCATCTAGTCCCAACACTCTAGGGTGCAATCCAGTGATATGACTCCTGCTCGAGCCAGGAGCTGCCTGATGAGTGACGTAGCCGCAATGAACACTATCATGATCCTCCGTCAAGCGCCACGACATCTCCCGTGTCACAGCCTGACGCCTGAGCTCAGTCAATGAGCGATGCCGAGGAATCTCCGGCAAGTATATGAAGCCATTGCCGGTCTTGTGAAGCCACTGCTCAGCATCAATGAATACGGCTTCTGGGTCATCGACAGAATCACCAAATAGGAAATCGCTCTTCCGAAGAGGCTGAGTAGAGCTGGCGTCCTTCACAAAAGGCGCATCTGTGATCAGCTGGCGAATAGTTCGATGACCACCTTCCCTCACCACCTGGGCAACCTCAGTCGATGTGCCTGAAGCAAATTGAGGAGTAGCTGGAATAGGGGAAGGATCGTCGGAGGTCGAGTAATACTCGCCACGACGCCCACAGACTGCGTGGGACGAGAATGATCCAGAAGGGTACCCCACTACAAAATAGACAGTTAAACACTGGTTAGTCTCGATTATAAAAGGAAATTGAACTCATCTTACAAATAGTTAAGATAGAGTCATTGCCTTATAAAGGGTGAGACGATTTGGCCACATTGTGCAATCACAACACAGGGTATGTCGACAACATATCCCTGCCTTATAAAGCGCAATGTAGCGTCAAATCGCCCCCTTTAATTTTGAGATATGGTTTTGACCAAGCAAAATATATCTTTGAAGCGTCGATCCTCACCAAGGAGAATCAAGGCTCTTCCCGATTGCCTCGCCAAGGAGAACAACGTGGGGTAAAAAGGACCAATTTGCAAATTTCCAAGAAAATAGGAACTAATTTGTAAATTTCCAAATACTGCCAAAAAATAGCTCACCAGCATAAGAAGGAGGCGCGCCATCAGTCGACGCAACAGGGGAACGACCTCTCGAAGCTCGCGACATAATGATCTGCAAAACAAATTGAGGGGTCAGATTCAGAAAGAAAAAAAGTTTCCTTTTTTTATCAATCCTACCCTCTGAAAAGGTGAGCTCGAGGCGCCAAATCTTAATCCTAACCCTCGCATGCGACCCCACAAATTCATAAATTGGATTAAGCTAAAATAGTGGAGGATTTACCTGAAGAAAAGCTCGAGATCCAACAAAGATGAGACCTTTAAGGAAACTTGAACCACGCGCTCGAGGGACCTGAAAGAAATTCTAAAGATGGAATTTTTGGGGAGATTTCTCAGTCAAAGATCCAAAGGAAGACTAGATCTAAGACAAAGATCAAATTTTGGTGAAGAACGGATGCTCGACGGAAGAAAAAATCAAGAGGGGGAGGGGAGAGGTTCGGCCGGCCCTAGGGGAAAGAAAAAGAAAAGAAAAAGAAAAGAAAAAGACCCCTTTTTATAATGTTGAACCAAGCCCAATTGAACCGGACCAGACCAAGTTGAACCGGACCAGACCGGGTTTGAACCAGAATGCAAATTGAAGCTGATTTGAGCGTCGAAATAATTTCAAATCAACTGAGGGTCTCATCCTTGGTTTATTCTTGTCTCTCCCACACATTCGGAAGGAGCAGAAGAATTTTTTTGAGCCAAATTACTGCCTTTTTTTGGCTCATTTTCAAGCCGGTTCAGCTTATTTTGAGCACGGAATTACTCCAATAAGGTATACGAGTATAAACTATTCCCTATTGTTATTGAGAAGTTCCTGGAGAATATTCTTCTAAAAATATTCTTAAGTATAACTTAATAACAAGACGCCGGACAACGCGTCGCAAAAGAAGACTCAACCCCGACAATCGAGGGTCAGTTGTACGTCGAACCAATGAGCACAAGCTAAAAGATTGGAAAATCAGGAATCGACTTCAAGTTCAAATTCCGACGACGGTCAGACAATAAATGCAGCATCGGAATCCTTACAAGCATTCGACAAAGCACCGAATAGCCTGAAGGAGTGAAGGAATACAGAACAAAAGTCGTTCCAGGTCCCGTTACACCGACAAAGGGTATGGGCAATCATATCCAAAGTATTCCAGACTCTTCTATAAAAGAATGAGGCTGGAACACTTTGGAGGGGGTATCTGTAGGCGTATAAAATTGCCTATAGGTCCCTTAGCATGGCTCGACACGATGATTCGACAAATCAACGGACATTCTAGCGACGAAGCGAGCTAGTGAGGCGACGAAGCTAACGAACCGCACGTGAACAACGGAATGCATCCATTCGCATGCGGAATCAAGTCGATGGTTCGGGGAATCAACGAGTCATCCAACCAAGAGAGGATTCGAACTCAAACACCAAGGCGGATTTACTGCCAAATCAGGAATCAAGTCAACAAATCGATTCCAGACCAAGTCAACTGCAAAACCCGAATCAA
This sequence comes from Asparagus kiusianus, assembly GCA_022839385.1. Lineage (NCBI taxonomy): Eukaryota > Viridiplantae > Streptophyta > Magnoliopsida > Asparagales > Asparagaceae > Asparagus > Asparagus kiusianus. The sequence continues at coordinate 3,714 of BQKN01032132.1, forward strand.
ACGAAGAACCGAAAATCGGGAAAACGACGGAAACCAGCTCACCTGGGGGACTCGGCCGAAACCGAGCCAACCCGAGGTGGCTCGGCCCAAGCCGAGCCACCTCAGGGTGGCTCGGTGGCCGAGCCACCCCAGGGTGGCTCGGCCAAGGCCGAGCCACCTCAGGGTGGCTCGGCATGAGCCGAGCCACCCTGAGGTGGCCCGACTCCCCCCCTCTCTCTTGTGCACAAATGCACAGTGAAGAGAGGCTATAAATAGGGGGGGTGGTTGTTCATTTGAGAGGACTTTTTCTGAACTTCTGAAGAGCTGAAACTCTGCCGGATTGTCACCTCAACTCGGATTTGTGAAGGCTTGGAGATTTAGACACTCGGATTCAGTTCTTGGCGAGCACCCGCAACAAATAAGGCAGGAGTTCGAAGAGGCTAATCCTCAGATCTACGTTGTTCTACTCCGGATCTAAGCTTGGTTCTTAGATCCCGAGATTCGAGCGGTCGTTTCCTTGGTGAAACGATCCCTCCCGGTTATTATCTCCTTGGTGGGATAATACCCGTTATACCGCGTAGATCTGTTTGGATCGAGATTGCACGGTGGTCCACGGTAATCAACCCCGACACAGGCAAACAACCCACAAATCGAGTGACCGCAAAACAGGAGCTCACGATCTGTTCGTTAAATAAGGAAAGTTGTAATTTTTCTTTATTTGTTTTGAATTTCGTTGTAACTGGCTCTTATAAAAAGACCGGATCTTTGTAAACGCAAAAAGTTGTTAACATTGAGTGCAATGAGTTCGTCAATGAAGAAGAGTTTGATTTTTCCCGCGAACAAAAGCTAGCACTCATTGGCAATTTATATGAAGGAGGCCAGGCTTGGTATTACTCAATAGCTGGATGTGCCGGAGCGATATTCAAGCTGTCGCACAAGACGCCCAACTCTCACGTTGTTCTGGGCTTTTGTAATTAGTACTCTGTAGCTTCTTAGTCCTCCGAATACAGAATATACAAATCTTGTTTGAAGGAGATCAGGAGGATGTATGAGTCCAGGAAGAGCTCTAGAATGACTCGTCTATAGGGGATAGACGAGCATTTGGCTTGTGAGCAAGCAGTAGCTAAAGATTAAAGAGGTGAAGCAACAGAAAAAACTCAGGACAAAGCTAGAGTAGCTGAAAGCTCGTGCAAAGAAAGCAGCAGGGAAACATGCCCTATCTGTATGTGACTTGAAATAATATATGTGCCAGTTTGGTGACCCCGTACCATCAAAAGTTTGTAGAGTCCGGACTTTGAATTTTGAAGGATAAGGGGCCGCATCTTACTCGGCGGGATAAGGCCTCACAACTCCCTTCTCTTGGAGCTTGCTCCTTTTAGCAATAACATTGAGGTAGGCTTCCAGTTCTTCCATCTTAGCTAACTGAGGATTCTGCTTATTCTCGGTCTCTTTCTCTTCTTCAGAGGAAGATTCTATGTGGTAAGCTTCTTGATCAAAAGTCTCAAACATTTTTTCTTTCCCCTTTGATAAAGATGCTCTTACTCTTCGGGAGGATTCATGCTGAGGCAGCGAGTCTGCTTTTTGAGATTTGGCCCTATCCGCAATGATTTGGGCCACCAGGTTCGGAAGTTCATTGATGATGATTTCCAGTTGAGACTTGATCATAGCTTGCTTCTCATCAAGTCTCATTGCCAGATCTTTAGCGTTCCCTGCCGTATAAGCAGTACTCTCACGTTCTCCAAAAGAACTAGAGGACCGAGACTCTGTAATGCCTCAATGTTCATCATCAGAGTTAGTTCCTATAGCCAATCTTCAATAGTTGACAAGCAGTGTAATCCTCTTCTGAGTTTGAGTGTTTTGATAGATTCCTTCAAACCTACTCCGAATCTCTTTGAAGCAAGAAGACCAGTTCGTCTTCGACTCATCGGATGTAGGGACTGATGATTTCCCTCTACCCACCATATTGAGAGTAACCATAGTATATTCATTCTCCGGAGTTCTTTACTTGTGGAAACGTCATCAATTATTGGGTAGGATAACGTTTGTCAATCGGTCAAACACCGACTGTCTTGGTGTGGATGCACAACATTGGCATCCCGAGAGGACCGCAGAAATAAGTCGCTTACATTGACATTAATAAGCGACTCATTACACTGGCCTTTCTCTCGGTATTAACTCTCTCAAGTCTGTTACAGGAACTCAAGAAGTGTTACTAACTGAACGAGACGTTGGAATTAGAACCCTGTCTATTATTAGACTGGACTGGCTCTTGGTGAACATAGAACTTGAATCCGTGTTGATTTCTTTAAACGCGATGTATCACATTGCATTCAGTATTAGAAACGTGAGGGTCACATTATAACATGGGAACGCAAGGGTCGTGTTGAAGGGTAGAAACACGAGGGTCGCGTTTGATAGTGGAAATGCGAGGGTTACGTTTTGGTTGAGCAACACGGTCCTGAGATCCGCATTTTGATTTTGAAACGCGCCATTGAGGGTCGCGTTCAGCCTAGCTTTCGCGAGGCTCATGCTTGGCCACATCAACGTGAGGCTTGCTTCGTAAAGAAGAAACGCGGAGCTTAGGGATGTGTTGAGGCTCACAAACGTGGAGCTCGCGCTAGTTGGAAGATCAGCTTTCACAGAGTTGTGCTCATCATAGGGATCTCCTTCATCGAGGAACGTTCTTTTTAGCCAGATTTAAGGCTTTTGCATTAACGTCACCATCTGAATTGATCAGGTTAGCTACTGCAATGGGTCTTTCATGACACGGCACCATTTGTTTAGGGATGAGTGTAGGGTCTTCAACTTGATCGACGAGTTCAGTTGGAGCTAAGTCCTTGTCATCAGCAGAAGGACTGTATAAACCACCTGATCCTAAGGAGAAGCACTCCTTTGGTGAATCACCGATAGGAGGAATCTTAGCCTCTTTGGAGACTTTGCAAACCTTGCGTATAGCCTTAGGGCTAAGAGATCCGAAGGAGAGAAACTCCTCATACTTGGCTTGGTAAAACTCCACGGTCAAAGTTTTAACCATTGTTCCAGCGAGCTCGGTGTCCACTTCTTCATCGGTGAAAAAGCATCTCCCCAGCAGAATCGCCATTTTTTGTTTGCGGAAAAATTGTAAGAAAAATTGAGAAATAAACTTTGTATTAGTCCTCATAACTAACTTAGGAAAAGAGTAAATACAATCTCTAATTGTAATCTCTCTCTAACTGACTTAGAAAAAGAAATTATAACTTTTCTTTATCTGTTTCCTAATTTATAAAAGAGAGATGGAATCGACGGAGATCCTTCCCTTTGTTTAAAATTGGGTTCTTCTTGGTGGTGATGGTAGTTTGATTCTTGTATCCCGTTGACGATCTGAGCACGCAATATTGTGGAACTTTGTCTATTTTGAACTCTATTCGAGTATGGAAGAACTTGCAAGGCAAGTTTAGAACTCTAAAAGAGTTTAAGAACTCTAAAAGAGTTTAAGAACTCTGTAAAAGAGTTGATTTTATAAAGGAAATCAATCCTTTTTAACTGAAAAAATTCAGTAACCTATGACCAAGTTCTTCAAACGAAACACGATTCAAAAAGCCAAGGCAAAAGCTCTCTCCAAAGCCAAAATTAAGCTCTAACCAAGTTAATTCAAGCTCCAAAGGTTCCTCCCTTGTTTTAGCTGTAAACCCAACTATTTATAGGGTTAAAGAGGTGTAACTAACCCCTTAAATCATTCCATAATGGGGGTTTAATGCCCTTAATTCGTGCAAAACAGTTTTGGAATCTTTTAAAATTTGTTTGAATATGTCAAACGTGACGTTCACATTCTGGAAATGACCCTCGCGTTTAACCTATGAAACACGGTTGTGAGCTCCATGTTTGTAGCTTAGAACGAGGGGTGAGCTCCGTGTTTGGCATTTAGAATGCGAGGGTGATCTCTACGTTTTGAGATTGAAACGCGAGGATGACCCTCACATTTTGGTTTGAAGAGATCGTCAATTTGTAATCTATTTTGTTAGAGCATTGTAAGGATCGTCATATTATAATCCTTGAATTTGGCTCTTGAACACATGAGAGTCGTCAATTTGTAACTCTCGTCTTTTGTGATGAGAATCATCAATTTATAACTCATCAGTTACTGTCGTGAAAGTCATCAGATCATAACTTTCGTTGATTGATGTGAAAGTTAACAGATTGTAACCTTCATCTGTTGATGTGGAAGTTGTCAGATTGTAACTCTTATCATCAACGTTTTCCTTGTTTTGAATTTCTCTTTCACAGTCTGCTTGACAAAAGCAGTAGGAAACACCAGCCTCTTCGAGAAACCAGGCAAGAGAGGCTTGATAAAATGAAGATTCTGAAACCCACTATCTTCCTTCTCCATCTTCACAATGATATGGAGTAGAAATTAGAAAGGTTTCTAGTCAGTATTTTGTGAGGATCGGCTATCTGTAATAATTTTTAGACATCCTACAACCTGAAAGAGCATAGCCACACAAGTGTCAACTTGATTAACATTGTGTGTTGTTCCCTTCTTTGGTGCTTTGCAGTCCTTGGCAAAATATTCTTACTTCCCACAGTTGAAGCATTTGCCGCTCTTCTTGAACTCATTCTTCTGAACATTTAGATTCTTCGGGTTTTGGTCCTTCTTTATGTTAAATGACTTCTTCTTCTTCTTGGAAGAAGAACTAGTACCCTTCTTAGAGTTAGTAGCGACCATGTTAGCAGACGCCTTCTGCTTAGTAAGAACCTCATTCTTTGTGCGAGCCTGAATCTCGTCCTCAATCCGTATGAACCTCTTTAAATCAGACAGAGTCATCTGTCTTTTCCTTCTTCGAATGTTAGTGGAGAATGACATCCAAGATGGGGAAATCTTGTTGACAATTGCACTAGACATGAAGGTTTGACAAAGGTTAACCTTTTCATTCTTCAGCTTCATAACAAGCTTTTCAAGCTCTTTGACTTAAGGCAAAACCTCACTGTCATCTTCGAATTTGAAGTTTAGAAACTTGTCAATGAGGTGAGACATGGACATCTTCTCTTCATCCTTGTATTGGTCCTCCAAAGCATTCTAGATTTTTTTTACAGAGGGCTTGTTGGTGTAAGTATCTGCTAAATGATCAGCCAGGCAGTTAAGGAGATAACTCCTGTAGAAATGATCATCTCTAGTCCAAGAGGCTTCAGACTCAGAATTTGCTTCAGTGTCGGGTTTCTCCTCAAAAACCACATAGTAGATTTTCAGGAGTTGCATCCCAAAAATTACTTTTCGACGCCATACGTTAAAGTTGGATCTGTCAAAGTTGTCTAACTTAAGGCAGTCCACTCCAAGTGTCCTCGCAGGATCCATTGTAGATCAGATATATTACTTTAAGATTATTGACGCATGTGGTTAAATCTAGAATAAAACAAATAAATCTGTTAGATAGCTGAAGTACTATATTTTTAAAACATTTCAAGTTTAGCGGTCGTGCGTTATGAAACGCTGTGCTTAAAGCAATATTTGGCCTACTTCGGTGCAATGATTCCAATGCCAAACTGCTTTCAGGAACAACAATATAGTACACTAGTGTGCACTGATCAAGTACTATCAATATCTCATCGGTCTATAAGACCTTTTGGTCAAGGCAAATATATTCTCGATCTGTTAAACCTTTCGGTTCAAAATATTTTGGTTAAAACCTTTCGGTTTAGGCAAAGATCTCTTTGATCTGTTAAAACCTTTCAGTTTAAAAACCTTTCGATTAAGACAAAGATCTTTCGATCCATAATAACCTTTCGGTTCAAGGCTCTATTCCTTCGGGCAAAAACTAAATCTTGCAAGCTTTTAAACTCTGTAGTAACAACACAATAGCTTAAACACTTCAATGTGTTTTTCGAATCTTTAGAGCTGCTCCAAGGGATTCTATTTATAGGCCTCTAAAGTTAGCTCAAGGGTCATTTGACTGTTACAAATCATAATGATAATTATGATTGTAACAGCAAATAACTTAATTGTTGTAACTGCTGCATGTATTTTAAATTGTTGCATGAAGAAACGTCTAAACGTGAGGGTCGCTACCAGCCTCACGTGATAGCGAGGGTCACATTCCCTCTTGCGAACGGGAGGGTCGCGCGAGCTGTGAAAGTGAGGCTCACCAGCATGCTGCGAGGCAGCCTGCGTGGCATCCAACGTGGAGCTAAAGGGCGCCACCTAGCCCCGATGCCTCCGTACGAAGTGCAAGTGCGCCTTACAAAGCGTCACTTAGCGCCTCAGCCCGATTAGCCGCGATCTCTGGCCCATTGGCCCACAAACCCACGGCCCACGACCCACTAGAACTTATGAATGATTAATTGAATAAAAACAATTCTCGGCTTGTCGTTGAGAAGCCTCGAACACAGGACCTTTTGAAACACCAAATCTTTAACTTTCCACTATGCTACTAAGGATTTTTGAAAAACACTAGTTAATAAAGACTTAGTTTGAAAACTCATTTTTGGAAAGCGATTTTGATCAAAAAATCCAACAATTACAGACATAATTTTCCCTGAAGGAGCCTTTTGTTCATGAAGAACAAAAGGAGCCTTTTGATCATATCTGCATGACTTTTAAGATAGTCTGCTGAGATGCAAACCTTCCTTGGACTAGATATTAATTGATGGCTGTGTTCTTTGATGAAATATGATATAATTTATGTTTGAACATCAAACGTTTAACGGTTAATCGAGCTTTACAATCTGTCCTTGTTATTTGACTATGCCTATAATTTGTTTGCACACCAGTTTCATTACTCTCTTCTCCATTTCTCTTCACCATGAAGTTTGTTTGATTGTCATTCACAAGAACATGTCCATGTCCAATAGGATTAATTTAAGACGGGCGAGCAGGGGTAGTGGCCCCTCAATCTTTACCATTTAACATGTATCTATACTAACTAGTAAAACAATGACAAAACTTTGAAGAAACTATAACATTTCTCTTTTCAATTTCATAGTATGTTAAAGTTATTTGGCTTTCCAAACTATTGAGCCCATTAAGTCTCTACTCCAAAAAGTGGGATCTACTCCTCATATCCACTTCATGCAGTCATGCTTTGATTTGATACTCTTATATTCATTTTTTCTGCAAAAAACCCATAGAAATATTTTATTTTGTAAGTTTTTTATATATTAGTTCCCTAATCATTAGTATTTTGAACATAGTCCATCAACTATTGAAATTTTGCTTTTAGGTCCTGGCAATTCCTATATCTTGCACTGTTACTCTTAATTAGAGGAATTAACTTGAAACAACTTATTTGAATTAGTGGACCTATAACTTATTAATGATTTAAAAGACTAATTCTGAAATAATTTACAATAATCGGGGGACCTATTAGCGATTTTAATGATTTGAGGGCCTAATTTCAACATATTAAAGATTTAAGGAACTAACATTAAGAACCACTAATATGTAATAATTTAAAATGTATAAAGAACGAAAATAAAGTCATATGAATATATCTTGTCTATAGAAAATTAAACAAAAAATTGTAGCTTACCTCTACTTAGGGCTGTCCATCTGGACCGGCCCGGTTTTGGCCCGGGCCGGGCAAAACCGGAGCCCGGACCCGGGCCAGGTTGCCCCGGGATGGGTCTGGGCTCGGGCTCTGGCCCAAGTGGGCCAGGCTCCGGGCCGGTCCGGTTTTTTTATTATTTAAAATTTTTTAATTTTTTTTAAATTTTGAAGAATACAATTTCACAAATAAACACAATTTTAATAAAAAAAATTATATTATTAATCAATTATAATTATGTAATTTATAAATATAAAAAATTATAGAATTAAAATAATTGTAAAATTTGCAGAAACAAACAAAATTAAAAATAATTGTAGAATTTAAAGGCCAAATCAAAGACCTCTAAATATATATGTTGTGTCTAGGATTTGAACCACTAACCTACTCTCCAAACTCCTAAATTTTACCACTAGACTAAGTAGCCCAAAGTATTCATATCATTCAATATATGTATATGTATATATATATATATATATACACACACACATATACAT
>BQKN01032176.1:0-11519 GCA_022839385.1 Asparagus kiusianus
TCGTCGAGCTGTGTTAAGGGACCTATAGGCAGTTTTATACGCCTACAAAGAGTATCGATTTCGCTTGGTCGATTTCGATTACTTCGGACGATTATTTCCTTGGTGAACTAATCCCCCCGGCTGTTATTTCCTTCGTGAAATAACACCCGTCATACCGTGTAGATCCGATCGGATCAAGATCGCGTGGTGGTCCACGGATTAACCCCGACGCAGGCAAAGAACCCACACAAGCAAGAGACCGCAAAACAGAATCTTGCGATTTGTTCCAGAAAAAAGGGAAGTTGTAATCTCTTTTTAGATTTTTCTTGATTTTGTTGTAACCGGATCTTATAAAAAGACCGGATCCCTTGTAACCGATAAACAGTTGCTAATGGAAACAATGAAATCAGAGAAAATAATTTTTCCCACGAACAAAATACAAGGAAGGTATATAAATTGGTTAACATTTAGAGTAATCGTGATTAGATAAACATGTATCATAGAAACAAAAGTATTCACTTGATTCCACAAGCGACCCGAGTCGACCAATCCTTCACTTGATTCCACAAGCGACCTGACTCGGCCTATTGTTCAGCCGACATCTCGTATAACCGAGACAAAAGGTTACACTGGTCGTCAAACCCGACCAATTGCCCTACAAATAACCCCACTCAGCCAGTTGTATCAGCCATTAATGTGTATGGTTGGCCATTAGCTGGATGGCTAAAAGAGTTGGTAGTTCTCTCGAACTCTATGCCGATAGCCACCTGCCTTTGTATTAACTATTCTGACAAAGTCATTATTGCTCTAGTCCACAAAGTTTTTATGACTTATCAAGTTACAATTAGCACCAAGCAGCTGTTGTCGCTTGACACTGACCACTCGGATGGCCTACTCTTGCCAGCGCCTAACACATGTCATCTATCTCCCGACTCAGCTGCCTAACTGGACCCGGTCCATGTTACCTTCTTGCCCCTCAGATCCACTATAAAAAGGAGAGGAACCACAAGAGGTAACTCTTTCTAGTTTATTTTACATGACTAATAGCTAACCCTATATTTTCCCACTCAAGATCATCTACTGACTTAACCGTCGAAGGAACAACCGGAGAATCCAAGTCTACCCCCCTTATGAGTTCTTTCTTGTGTAGGGAAGAATAGTAAACCCCAGATCCATACATCAAAATAAGCTAGAGGACCTTAATCACTCCACAAACCTGTAAATTATCCCCTATTTGATAACTGATATCAACAGTTTAGCGCCCACTGTGGGGCCTTCTTTCTTCTTCGATCATGATGTCTGGTTCTATGTGTAGGCCTGTCCATTCAGCCCCTAAAGAACTACATATGGGCTACATCATTCAAGCCTAGCTGGAGGAATTTGCTCAGTGCATCACCTAATCCTTCTAGCATCAGTTTGCGGTGTTCACCTTTGAACTCCTCAAACGAATCCCTCCTCAATAACCTTCCTCTTCGCTGGCTCCACCATTTTCAGTAGGCTAACCCTCCACTACCCATCCACCACTAACAAGGCAACCATTAGTCCCTACACCACCAGCCCATGCTGCGCCATTGGATCAGCATAGAGACTATGTTGAGTACATGTCTCCTCAGCCACACCATCAAGCTCGCTTTGCGGATTCTCACCCGCATTATGCGTAGTTTGTAGAAGTCACAGGGAGAGCCCTAGTCCTAGCCGTGATGATTAAGAAACCACTACTGGAGGATCTTTACGAGGTCTTAGGCATCATCATGCCGCTCTAGCGCCGTCAACTACTAATGTGGTATCTGGTTACGATCGGTCTTTCTTGCTAATAGCTAAGTCCATTGGGCGAAATACCCCACCCTCACCGATGACATCATGAATACCTCTTCTGAGAAGTTTGAGATGCTGCAAGTTAAGAAATACAAGGGTGAAGAAGATTCAGCTGAGCATGTCCAGAACTACTATAACATGATAACCATATTGCATGCGTCAGAGGCAATCATTTGTAGGTTCTTTCCTATTACATTGATGGGAAGTGCCAAACTTTGGCGTAATTCCATGGCAAAGAAATCCTTCGGTAGCATTGAACAGCTCAGCCAGAAGTTCGTGCAACACTTATTGGCTGACACCAAGAAGACGTTGCCTCTCGATGTATTAATGTAAATAAGGTAGGAGCCTAGAAAGAATTTGAGAGACTATGTGAAGTGGTTCCATACTAAGAGATTAGAAGTGAACGACCCTGGGAGTGCGGTCGCCACGTCCGCCATCATGGCTGGTCTACAAGACAACGCGTTAGCCGATTCACTTGCCAAAAAACAAGTCACCAGCTACGAGCAACAAATGGACAAGGCACATGGATACATGGACACGAAAGATGCCCGAGCCTATAAGAAGGCAGCCAAACAGAGGCAGCAACAGCAGCAATAGTAGTAGCAACAACAATAGTACCAAGAGCATCCACAGCAACACCGACCTTTAGATCGGTGGGAGAGGCTGACCCTCTACCAAGAAAAAACATGGCAAGGGATCCCCCTAGAGTTGACCCTAGATCTAACTTAGTCCATAGGAGGGATCAGAAGAAGGAATGCCTCCAGAAGCTGGTCCTCACAGCCCTCAACACGTCTATCACAGAAGCCCTCTACATGGTCCAGAAGGAGGGGCATCTCAACTCCCTCCTCCTCACATGAAGTCAAATCCTCAATCTCGAGACACTAGACAAAACTGTCGATATCATCGAGATCACAGCCATCTTACCAATGACTACTAAGTCATTTAGAGAGATATTGGGGACTTGATACAGAGAGGATATTTGAAGAGGCTAGTCACCCCTCGAGATAGAAGAGGGCTTGACCTGAGAGAAGACAACAGGAGATCCCATTCCAAGCCACCTCACCCTCATTAGCCACAAAAATTTTGACCAACCGAGCCTAGTAGTAGGGGGTTATTAATACTATCGGTGACGAGCCCATTGTTGAAGGGAAATCTAACAACACTGGCAAGAAGTATGCTAGGCGAGCGTTACAAGTCAATTTGTGTCACAAGAAGGCAAAGACTGATCAACCCATCTCCTTTAGTGACTCAGATTTGCGAGGCATTGAGACGGCTCACAATGACCCCATAATCATCTCGGTCGGAATCAATAGCTTTCAGGTCAATAAAATTTTGGTAGATATGGGGAGTTCTACGAACATCCTCTTCATAGATGCCTTCAACCAGATGGCATCGATAAATCCAGCTACAACCTTGTCGGGGACTGCTAATTAGATTCACAGGGCATGCACTTTTACCTGTAGGGATGATCACTCACCCCCTAACGATCAGTGAGTACCTTCACTAGTCCACTATTCAGACCCAGTTCCTAGTGATAAATCTCAAGTCAACATGTAATGTCATTCTGGAAAGGACTGTCCTTAATAATTGATGAGCAGTCCCCTCCACTTACCACCAAATGGTGAAGTTTTTTACTTCTGACAGTGTCGAAATTGCCAAAAGCAACTAGGAGGAGGCCAAATCTTTCTATCTGCTCTCGATGAAGGGAAAAGGAGTACTAGAAACCCACGCCATTGAGAAGACATGCCTCAAGATGGAGAAAGTGTTGGAGTAAGAGAGGACGACTCCCATCGAAGAGCTCCATGCGATACCGATTGACCAATATGGAGTGAAGAAGGTCAAGATTGGATCTAGTCTCGTCGAGCCTCAACGAGAAGCCTTAAGTGCATCCCTATTAGCAAACACTAATGTATTTGCCTGGGGTTGGAAGGCATGCTAGGGATTCCCCCCAAAGTAGTAAGCCATGAGCTCTTAGTCAATCGACACACTAAGCTGGTTCGACAAAACAAAAGACATCTTGGTCAAATACAAAAGGCAGTTGCAGATGAGGCAGATATACTACTTAGAGCTGGTTTCATCCGAGACATCCAATACCCAGAGTGGCTATTCAATGTAGTGCTGGTGAAGAAAGCTCTTAACAGGTGGAGAATGTGTGTAGACTTCACTGATCTCAACAAAGCCTGCCCAAAGGATAGATACCCCCTCCCTCGAATCGATCATCTAGTTGACAAAAGTGCAGGTCATGAGCTATTGAGCTTCATGGATGATTTCTCAGACCATAATCAGATTCTCATGGTGGAGCATGATCAAGAGAAAATATCATTCATTACAGACCAATGTACTTATTGCTACAAAGTGATGCCTTTCGGTCTCAAGAATACAGGTGCCACCTATCAAAGGCTAATCAACAAAATTTTTAAGCCACAACTCATCTGTAATGTAGAAGCTTATGTGGATGACATTTTGGTAAAATAAAAGTAGGCTGCGTCGCATATAATGAATCGTGAAGAGGGTATTCAAAAGCTGGTGTACTATGTCAGCAGTATCTTGTAGGCAGCCGAACTCAACTATCCTCTTATTTAGAAAGCTTCCTTCACTCTCATCACTTCGGCAAGAAGACTTCGCCCTTATATTCAGGCTCACACTAACAATGCACCGATGTGTATGCCTCTGAAGAAGGTACTCGGTAGCCCCACTACTTCAGGGAGCATGGTTGCTTAGTCGGTCAAACTCAGCGAGTATAACATATAGTTTGAACCTAGGACAACAATCAAAGCTCAGGCCTTAGTTGAATTCTTCAATGAATCAACCTCCCCCCATGATGAACCATCTGCACCCCTTCCGCCAGCTCAACCATAGCCTTCAAGCTCTCAAACCTTCAAAGAATCTATCTCTCAGGCACGTCACACCCTTTATATGGTTCTCTAGAGTTCACTTCATGGTGGTTACTAAAAGTGGATGGGTCCTTCGGCGAAGCAGGAAGTGGAGCAGGAGTGGTCCAACAGAGCCTAGATAGGGCAACTTATGAACACTCCATAGCTTTTGATTTTTTAGCCTTGAACAATGAGGCCGAATATGAAGCACTTTTGGTGGGTCTTTGAGTCACCTTGGCAATAAAGGCCAAGTGCCTCTACATTCTGGCTAACTCCCAGCTTGTAGTACACTAAGTAAATGCAGAATATGGGGCCACAGACTGGAGAATGGTCCTGCATTTAGGCGTTCAAGGAGCTATTGACCAACTTCACAGATTTCATGCTCGATAATCAGCTTTACCTAATGTCTCACTCTAACAGTGGTGTGGGGCCCTATCTCTATTGTCTTCGGCCCGTAGAGGCTAGTTATGTACTTAGAGAAATCCATGAAGGGACTTATGAGTATCATCTAGGGGCTAGAACTCTCGCCCAGAAGGTCATTCGACAAGGGTATTATTGGCCTACCATCCTACTCGAGTCAAAGAGACTCATTTCTTTATGCTAAAAATGCTAATTCTCCTCAAGCATCCCAAGAGCAGCAGCCACAAAGCTCACCTCCATCCTGAGTCCAATTCCATATGCTCAATGGGGATTAGATTTATTTGTCCCTCTCTCAAAAGCCTTTTGATAGTGGAAGTTTTTAATTGTTGTAATTGACTACTTCACCAAGTGGATCGAAGCTGAGCTTTTGGACAAAATTGATGAGAACAACATCAAGAATTTTGTATGAAAATCCATTGTTTGCTGATTTGACGTTCCCCTTTCTTTCATCATAGACAACGACACTCAGTTCGACAAGGAAGGCTTTAGAATCTTTTGTGAAGAATCGAACACCCACCTCAAGTTCGCCTCAATCTCCCACCCGAAATGCAATGGTCTCATAGATGCCACCAACAAATGCATCCTTCAAGCCCTAAGGAAGAAGGTTTGGAAATTGGTTCGAAGAATTGCCTTCAATCTTGTGGTCTTAGTGCATGACTCATAAGAATGCAATAGGGGAAACACTATTCAAACTAGCAGCTTATGGAGCTAAAGAGGTCGCCCCAATTGAAGTCGGTATGACTACAATCCGGGTACAACATTTTGATGAGGATATATATTCCAAAGGGCTGTGAATTCGGCTCAACCTCATTGAAGAAGTCTGAGAAGGAGCTCTTCGATCCATAATCATCAATCAACAGTGCATTGCTAGGCACTACAACAGCAAGGTTCGGCCCCAAAGATTCAGCATCAATGATCTTGTCCTTCGAAAACTACTTTCGACAAGGACACTAGGCATGAAAAATTGGCCGCTAATTGAGAATGACCTTACACGGTCATCGAAGAAGTATGCCCAGGCACTTATCGATCGAGGAGTCCGATGGAAGGATCTTGCATCATTCTTGGAACATCGAGCACCTCAAGAAATATTTCCAATAATTTTGTTTGTATATGTCACATGTGATATAAAATCCTTTAAATTTATAAAATACTTTAAATTTTAACTCTATTTTGCTACATTCTAGTAGTATCATAACTTCTCACAGGAATACAAGCAGAGTCACTACAACATAGTCAACTCATTTTAAAACCTTAGCACCAACTTAAGTCTAAGGCACGTACCTTAAGACCTTTATGTCATTGTGAATAAACCCATGGCATGAAGCCCAGTTGAGTCGAATCACAACCAAAGACCTCGGTGCCCTCTTGAGATAAAACCAAGGTACGCCTCACTTGGTCGACTCAAAAAGACCTTGGCATTCACCTAAGCCTAAGGCACGTACCAAAAGACCTTGGCACCTACCTAAGCCCAAGGTGCTCTACCTAAACCTTGGTGCCCTCTTGGATAAATACAAGGCATGCCTTGCTCGGGTGACTCAAAAAGTCCTTAGTATCACATGAATAAACCTAAGGCACGCCATCAACAAAAGACCTTGGTGCCCTCTTGGGATAAAACCAAGACACGCCTCAATTGGTCAACTTGAAAAGACCTTGTATCACATGAATAAACCTAAGGCACGCCATCAACAAAAGTAACTTGGTGCCCTCTCGAGATAAAACTAAGGCACGCCTCACTTGGTCGACTCAAGAAGACCTTAGTACCACATGAGGAAAACCAAGACACGCCATCAACAAAAGACCTTAGTGCCCTCTTGGGATAAAACCAAGGCATGCCTCTCTTGGTCGGCTCAAAAAGACCTTGGCATCCACCTAAGCACAAGGCACATACTAATAGACTTTGGCATCCACCTAAGTCCAAGGCACATACTAAAAGATATTATTACCTTTTAAGGGTAAAACCAAGGCACATCATCAGCTTGGTCAACTCCAACAAAAAAAACCTTGGCACCTACCTAAGCCCAAGGCGCTCTACCTAAGACCTTGGTGCCCTCTTAGAATAAAACCAAGGTACGCCTCACTGGTCAACTCAAAAAGACTTTGGTATCTCATAAGTAAAACCAAGGCATGTCATCAACAAAAGACCTTGGTGCCTTCTCGGGATAAAACCAAGGCACGCCTTTTGGTTGACTCAAAAAAACCTTGGCATCCACCTAAGCCCAAGGCATGTACCAAAAGGCCTTGGCATGCACCTAAGACCAAGGCAAGTACCAAAAGACATTGGTACCTTTTTAGTGTAAAACTAAGACACATCATCAACTCGGTTGACTCCAACAAAAAGACATTGGCACCCACCTAAGCCAGAGGCGTCGTACCTAAGACCTTGGTGACCTCTCAGGATAAAACTAAGGTACACATTGCTCGGCCGACTCAAAAATACCTTGGTATCACATGAGTAATACAGAGGCACGCCATCGACAAAAAACCTTGGTGCCCTATCAAGATAAAACCAAGGCACGCCAACCTCTTAATTGACTTCAACTCTAAAAACCTTAGTATCAATTACTTAAGTAAAACTAAGGCGTTCTACCACTACTGAGTGGAGTACAAGATCAAATCACCACATGCCCTGCTCATACAAGAGTCACCTAAGCTTAAAGAGCTGGCTCGTTTCAAATAACCACTCTGCTCAATGATGCAAAATTATAAAGAAATACACATGAACAAGATAACACAAGCATACGCAAAAGGGGAAGTGTGAAGAATTCAAAATTTTCATTCATATCTCATGGAATTACATCATCATTTATATTTTTATTTACAAAAAAAATGATACAAAAGATATCTTCACAGATCTTGGCTCCACTTGATAGTTGGACTCGGAAGAGCAGTATTTGACTCGGGAACAGAGGTTAGCTGAATAGGAGTAGGAGCAGTCTTGCCTTGGTAGCCTTCTGACTCATCTCTTTCGTCCACACCCCCCATATCTAACATTATTCCTCCTCCCCTCGTCTCTATATCTTTTAAAATATCAAGACAGTTAGAGATACGGGAGGGGTAATAGATGTAGTCTGGGGCTGGCCAAGAGTTAGGAGGGAGTAAAGCCAAAAGATAGTCGAAATCTGCCTTGCATGCTAATGATACTTCCACTTTGCCTAAAGGACTAGAGCGGTATTTCTCCACTATCTCCACCCTATATGTCTTCAACTCTAAAAAAGTGAGACGAGCTTCTAGGGATCGGATGTCATTTAGAGATGTCTTATGGGTCGATCGCTCCTCCTAGAGACCGAGCCTTAGATTTCTCAACAGCCAAGCAATCAGATCGAGCGCATTTCTGAGCATCTATTCTTGCACGCTTCTCACCCTCAACCTCTTTAGCCAGATATTTGGTTCGGTTATCCTGCTCGATGATCTTGTGTCAGTAATGGTTAATCTCCTGCTTCAGCTTAGCGATGGTGGTTGATTGCTTAGTGTGATGCCCCTGAAGCCCGTGAATCTTGCTTTCCCTCATTTCTAACTCCCAACGCCATTTGCCTTCATTACGACTCCAAACCTCCTGCTCCGCCTCCAAAGTAGCAACTTTGCTCTCAGATGCCTTCTTAGCCTTTCTCTCAACCACCAACGCCTTTTCACGATTAGCAGGAAGCTTTTGTGAATAGTTGAGTTGAAAGAATAGCTCTTGTTCGATTAGAGCACCCCAAAGCAAATAGCCTTTAAGGCTTAGTGGAGGCCAACGCTGGGCATCACTACCAGTATCTCATCATCCATAGGAAGGGAGAATTGCTCTAGCGCTCTAGACCGAGCTAACCGGGACTTTAAGACTAAGCTCTCCTTATCGAGAGGTTTCTTAGGGATGAACTTTTCATTCTCAGAAAGCTCCTCTCTATGCATAAAACCTTATCCCAGCACGCCCATCAGCGTATCTCTAAGCTCCCCCCACACCTAGGGGTGGAGCTCAATGATGCGATGATGAAAAGGCCACCAAGAGTCATTGCTCGAGACCAAAGCTACATCAGCCCTCAGTTGCTTATTAACTACCCGAGGTTTAGTTGTCTCCTTGATGTCAATACCTAACGCCTTGATGGGCTCCTTGCCAGACCTATGAGTAAGCTCGGACAAAGAGACCCAAGCTATCGACTCCTCTGCTCGACCCTCGACCTTAGCCAGCTCAGCCACTCCTTCTCTGCCCACTGGCTGAGTAGGTTATGCCTCATCCAAGATCACTACCTCAACCAATTTAGAGAGAGAGATGTATGGAACTGGGCCATCCTAGGGGCTTGAGGAAGAAATGCCGGCATTCGCTACTTCAGTCGAGTCAACTCGAGCTCAGTCGACTCTCCCTTGAGGCTCACGGTGCTCATTCTCCTCCTCCACTTCTCAGACCTCTCAGCCTGAGTGGTAGCACTCGGTCCTGTTAACTGAGCTACGAATTTAGCAACTTTTACTACCACCATTTTTAACTCTTCGGGGTCCAGCTCCCCCCTTAGCTATTTTTGGGGCCTCATAGTCGAACCCGCTTCACAATAGCAGAAACCTCCCCCTTTAGATTCTTTAATGGGCTCTTCTTCAAGGGGTCCAAAGGGGAGAGCTAAGACCGCTACCCAGATAGTATTAGCTTTAGTAGGAAGAACCCTAGATATGTCGGCCACTTGAAGTGAAGTAGTATTGAAGAGATTACTAACTCACGAGACCCAAGATAGTACCGAATCTTCTCAAGTTTATGTCCCTTCTCCGACGAGAGCAGGCTTGGCTTTAGCACGTCCTTCCTAATCTCTAGCCATGTAGAACAGGACAAGATGGGGTCAGCTCCAAAGACCCACCTGAACCTCTCCTTCCAATCCTTGTTCAAAACGAGATATTCCACACAAACTTAGAGACGCCCATGATCTGGAAGAAATAGAGTCCCTTCTTCTTCGTAATCATGACATTGACTAAGTGGTCGAGTAGACGCAGGCTCAGATCAACTCTAACTCGATGACAGATCACCATGAATCCTACTAAGGTAGCAATGTAGTTGGGTACAATCTGCACTGGAGACACCCCTACAGCCTAACAAGTTTGGCGGATGAAGGGGTGGAGAAGCAGCCTAAGCCCATACTACAAGTGTTTTAAGTACATAAGCAACATATTATTACCGTGATGATACACCAACACCGCCATCTTTGGCACTGATAAAGGCCCTAGGGAGATCAAAACACTCATAGTAATCCTCGAGCTCCATCGCGTAGAGTTTTGAGCAGAAGGGGCGAAGAAGGTTAATTCTCATCTTGTTACAACCAGCGGTAGGAGCGTTGGAGGCCATTGTAAATCTAGGGATTTGTTACTAACTCATCTAAGGAAAGGAAATTTGAGAAGATAAGGTTGCAAAAAAAATATTATTCGTAATGAAGAGATATATGTAGACCCTGATGAAGGCACGTGCCCAAATCAGGATGGTCGACTCAGCTCAAAGTGGACGAATAAGATCAACCTCAAAACCCAAATAGGCCTCATGAGAAATGAAGCACCGCCCCTTTTCTCAACATGCCGCTCTACGTATGAATCGAAGTGATAGTGACATGTGATCATTAAAAATGTCAAAAGGTCTCTCCAATTGAAACCTCTTGCTTTCCCCCCATAAATGCTCCTTGGAATTCACTAACATACGACGGTTCAAATCTCTGCTGGGGCCTAGCCATCACATGCAGCTGACTCAATGGGTCGACAACTCACGTAACCGATTAAAAAATGAGTTGTCAGACGGCCCACTTTAAGAACAACCCAAACAACTAGAATAATTACCTTTGTCAATTCAAGTCATCATGGATGTTAAACAACATACCTATTCAAACAAGCTCCTTCTAGACTATGCACACTTGGAATTCGACAACTAAGTCGACTCCTGTTTAGAACACTTAAAAAATAAAAGCGACGGACCTCGTCTTCTTCTCATTTACTTAACAATCCAACTTAAAATTCAACTCGCCTCAATCTATAAAACTCGAAAAACATAAATTCTAACGCAAAAGAAGATGAAGCAAAAATATCTTTATTTATCTCTTTCAAAATGATTACAACTTGATTTACAAATAAAGATACAATATGAAGATACAGTATGAAGATACACCAGACCTAAGAAATTAAGCCAAGAAACTAGGGTATATCAACACCCCCACTAGGAATTAGAGGTAAGGAAGTATTAGCTAGAATTAGCGAAGGAGTTCACTGGACATCTGACTCACCCCCTCACTCACCTTCTTTACGGACGAAGTTGCCCAATTGTCTTTTGACAAGTCCTCACCAGCTTCCTTGGTGGAGCCCTCAGCAACCTCGTCATTATTGTGCGCAGCGAAAACTTCGACAGCACCTCCGGTGCGCAGGGTGCACAACAAGAGATTAGATCGCTACAGAATTCTCGTTTCTCAAAGGAAACAAGAACCAAAAGCTAGATATCTC
>BQKN01032231.1:0-10889 GCA_022839385.1 Asparagus kiusianus
ATCTCCTCCAAATTCTTTGACTCCTCAATTGCCGCCACCACGTGCTCAAATTTTGATGTGAGGGATCAGAGCAACTTCTCCATCACTCAGATGTCCTCCATCTTCTCTCCATTTCTTCTTATTTTATTCACAATTAGAAGTAATCGTGAATAATAATCGGAGATTTGTTCTTCATATTTCATTTGAGCGGCTTAAAGATCGCCCCTCAAAGTTTGAAGGCGAATTCGCTTCACCAGCTTGACACCTTTGTAGATGGTCTTAAGGATTTCCCATGCTTCCTTGCTTGTCGTTGCTTCGGCAACTCTCTCAAAGGTAGACTCGTCCAACCCTTGATAGAGTAGAAAACGAGCATTGCTATCCTTCTTTCTTTGCTCTCTGAGAGCCTTCTTCTCTTCGGCAGTATAGGTGGCTTCTACTTCTGGTGTAGGTTCCATGAACCCATCAATGATCAGCTCCCACAACTCTTGAGAACCAAATAAGGCTCGTATTTAGATTGACCAACTCTCATAGTTATCTTTCAATAATTTGGGCACTTGATGATTGACAAGATTATTTGTGGTAGCCATGAGAATAAGAGAGAACGCGAAAATTAGATCAAGTGGCTCTGATACCACTGATGACTCTTAAGTTTACGAACTTAGAACTCTCTCAAATGAAGACAAAGAACTCACTTATATTTCTTCAATTTTCTTTCTTCATACAAACAAGGATTACAATAGCCATTTATATAGGCTTAAAATAAAAACGTCTAGGCATACCAATTGTCATAAATTAAACTCCTATTTTAATGCCATAAAGATAAATATCATAAATGAGTAAGTTACTCTTATTCTTCCATAACATATGTCTCTTCTCCTTCTAAACTTATGACCCTTGCACTTCTAAAACTCATGCTATTAACCTTATTTATTCTAATATTTTAATTTGACATTCCAACAAAATTGGTGTAAATCAATTAAAAGAGATTGGGCAAGAAAGTTGAAGAAGCAATTACAGGTTTTGCCTCGAGAACGACTTGAGCTCAAAGTAGTAAAGACATGGAACCGAATGCATTAAAAGATAAAAGGACAACTTACAGACTATGCTGCTAGTATGAATCTCCAGAAACAAGACAAGGACTCCAAAATCAAACAAACAACAACGTGAAGTCAAAAACGAATACAAAAAAGCGTAAACAAAGTTATGGGTTAAGAGAAAGAGAGAAAGAGAGACAGAGAGAGAGAGAGAGAGAGTTCTTTGTAGTCATCTGATTTACAGCAGTGTTGCACAACTTTCTATTGCGCAGCCATTCATCTCCAGAGACTGGTGCTTAATCATCAACTCTGTCCTTGTAGCATCATATATATGTCAGGTAGTTGTTGTGCGCGGCGGAAGCCGATTCGGAAAATCAATAGCACACACAAGAACTAATAAATAGATCCCAATAGCACAAGCAATACCCAATCACAGCAAGAACATATAATATACGTGGTTCGACAAATTGCCTACGTCCACGGGACAAGGAGGGGGAAGTTTTACTATTAGAAATCAAGGGGAATAAAATTAGGATTACAAATCTTACCACAAACCCACAAATAAGCCCTCTTAATTTATCCAAATGGCTCCAACAATAGAAGCCCCAAATCTCCTCTTTCTTCAGCTCAAAATCCTCTCTCATAAACCCTAGAAATAAGTTAAGGGTATATATACAACTCCCAAACAAAACGGGTCTGGAAACGAAACCCAACCCAAATCCGCTTCGGCAATGGACCGTGACGGTCGACCGTGCAGGTATCGTGGTCGACTGCCACAGTTGATCGCATCAACTCAAGAGACTTCCCCAAGTCTCTAGACTCAGGCATGGTCGACCTCCACGGTCGACCGCCACAACAGCAAAAACTTTTTCAGATTCTGGACTCAGGCGCGGTCAACTACCACGGTTGACCTCCAAAGATCCAGAGGCACAGTGAGGCCCCATGCATGACTTTGGTCAACCGCCAAAGACCCACGGTCGACCGCCAACCTGTCAAACTGAGTTCCTGAGCCTAAACCTTCTATTCTTGCCAATCCTACAAATCTCCACATCAGCAAATGTTTTGCTAAAACTAAGCCGACACCAAACATCCCCAATCAAACTCAACTAATACAACTGACTACATATGCAAGACTACCTACGTATCCTCTTGCCTAAGGAATCAAG
The DNA here is from genome assembly GCA_022839385.1 of Asparagus kiusianus. Lineage (NCBI taxonomy): Eukaryota > Viridiplantae > Streptophyta > Magnoliopsida > Asparagales > Asparagaceae > Asparagus > Asparagus kiusianus. The sequence goes on from BQKN01032231.1 coordinate 2,180, forward strand.
CCGAACGTAGTTCATCCAAATGGCCGCCAACAGCCTCAACATCGAAGAATGTTCAATAAATTCAAACAATGACCAAACTTCACACTTGGAACCACTTTGGTCAACATATCAGCAGGTTGTCCTTAGTGTGGACCTTCTCCAACGTGACATCACCATTATCCAATACGTCACGTACAAAGTGAAATCTGATATCAATGTGCTTCGTGCGTGTATGGTAGACTTGGTTCTTTGCCAAATAGATAGCCGACATGCTATCACAATATACCTGAATGGTCTCCTTTGCAATCCCCAAATCATCCAACAAACCATGTAGCCACAAAGCCTCCTTCACAGCTTCAGTCACCGCCATATACTCAGCCTCATTAGTAGAGAGAGTCACTGTAGACTGAAGAGTGCATCTCCAACACACCGGTGCACTAGCCAATGTAAAAACATAACCTGTAGTGGACCGATGCTTGTCAAGATCTTCGGCATAGTCTGAATCCACGTAGCCAATACAATCCTGTCCTATCTTATCATTCTTCTCAAATATCAAACCAACATTCATGGTACCCTTAATATACCGTAGAATCCACTTCACGGCCTCCCAATGACCCTTCTCAGGGTTGTGCATGTACCTAGATACCATGCTCATGACCTGTAACAAATCTGACCTCGTACACACCATAGCATATATCAAGCTACCCACTATACTGGCGTATGGAACTTTGGACATGTAGTACCGATCCTCCGCTAAAACTGGTAATATCAAAGCTGAAAGCTTAAAGTGGGGAGCTAATGAAGTACTCACCACCTTAGCATTACCCTCAAAACTGAATTTCTTCAGCATCTTTTGCATGTAACTCCTCTGTGTAAACTTCAATCTCCCCTTCACCCTGTCTCTCTCAATCTCCATACCCAATATTTTCTTAGCCTCTCCCAGGTCCCATCTCAAATTCAGATGACAGCTGCTTTTTCAATTTCCCTACAGCTGAAGTGTTCCTGGAGGCAATTGTTTTCATCGAAAGTTGGTCTCATTGTGGAATTCATTATATTTTTGATTGTTTACAATGAATTCAAAAGAAGATAGCCTTTTTATAAGACCTCTCTTACACAATAAGAAGAAAATTACAACTTCCTAGAAAATAACACAAAAATCGTTTATCAACTCCTGCTTTTGTGGGAACTTTGCCTGTGCCGGGGGTGCGTTAGCCCGTGGACCACCGATTCACAAGATTCTGATTGAACTGTGAAGGCTTTTGAATGTTCTTTTTTTGTTTATCAAAATAAGAACCTTAAGCGAATATCTTATCGATGTAAGATGTTCACTCTTCCAAAGATCAAGTCTGAGCTTAGATCACTAGGAATCACCAAAAGTTTCTTAAAAGTGTTTTTGAAAGATGAAGACTCTCTCTTGCTCAAAATTGCCAAAAGCTCAAGCCTCTATGCTCTAATTCTACTCTATGTTCTTAGTCTCGTGTATAAGAAGGTATTTATAGAGATAGGGGTCCATAACTGTGGAAATGAAAGCAAAATAACTGACTAGTTGCACTCTCTTTGGGCATGTCAATCTTCACTACCACGGTCATTAGCGCGTCAGTGCAAGCTGGCGCGGCTGAAGAGTCAATTTCAGCCATGTTCAGTCACGTTTAGCCACTTTTGTAACTATTCTCCCACGACTTTAGGTCCACGAAATGCCACTTTTCTCGGCTTATAACCATCCCTCCACGTTAGGACACGTTCTCCTTCTGATATGCCGCCACGTGGACTCTCAAAAGATGCTAAAAAATCATCAGCAAACCTATAGGAGATTACCCTGCTGTTTGCGCGTCACCAAACCCTACCGCGCATACGCGCGTCACAATACGCCGCCATGCCATGGTGCGTCACCATCAGCTGTCACGCCTATGTGCATCACCATATGCTACCGCGCCTATGCACGTCATCATATACTGCCGCGCCTATGCACGTTAGTATTTGTTGCTATGTTAACACGCGTTGGTGCATTTTGTCACGGGCATGCACATTGTTCTTTTCTTAGTCTTGAGCTGTATTTGGATGTCTATAAGCATTTTTTATACCTACAGATACTCCCTCCAAAGTATCTCACTCATTCTTTTATAGAGGAGTCTGGGATACTTTGGATAGGACAGGTCTTATTTGCAACCCCTTCAGTATTTAATTGACAAGATCCTATAGATGGACCTATGAATGGCTTCGACTCTTGACTTTTTCATCTTTTAGTCTACTTAGTGTTTTGTAGAATAGCCAAAATCCTTCTGGTACCGCGTTTATCGCTTGACCGTTGTTAAAATCTTGAGCTAAAACTGGTGTTTCAATTTATAAATTTAGTTCTTGTTGCTGAACCGATATTGAACTGATTATCAACGCGTCGGTCTTCATAAGGACACAACTTATACTCATATACCTATCGGAGTGTTTGAGAATTAGTTTAACCTCGTGTACCCGTTTGGAGGTTCAAGGAGATGCAGTTTATACTCATATACTCATCGGAGTTTTCGGGAATCAGTTTAACCTCGTGTACCCATTGGGAGGTTCAAGGAGATGCAGTTTATACTCATATACTCCTTGGAGTTTTTTGGAATGTATTTTGAATACACGGGGAGATGTACATATGCAAATACTCGTGGAGACACCGTGTGCGCGTGAAGCCTTTGCGCGTTAGTGTAGACTATCGCGCTCATGCGCGTCAGCGTCGACTGACGCCCTAAAGCGCGTTAGCGTCGACTAACGCACACAGAGGCGGTCAGTCGGGTTTAAAAAAACAAGCTTCAGGCTTTTTGGGTCATTTCCTCCCACTTTCATGAGTTCGAATCACTCTCATAAACTCTATAAGAGAGTCCTTTGGCTCTTCCCCTCCCTATCTCTTCGTATTCGAGTGATTTTGTTCGAAGGACATTTAGGGTTGTTCGAGTGATCTTCTCAAATTCGAGTATTCCTTCGGTTCTTTCTCTCTTCAAGTTTGGTTCCCCTTTGATTTGTGGTAAAACCGAACTCATGTCACCCCTATTAGGTTTATTTTACCTTTTTGTGTTTGAAATCTTACCCGAAAACCCTAATTTCCTTGTTTTCAGATCGTTTCCACCATGTCTCCCAAAAGAGCTCGTGTTCCCAAGGGTAAATCTTCAGTCCAAACATCGGAGGAGGTTGAGGTCTTTACTACATCATTTGGAGGTAACTTTTTCAGACTTTTCTTAATCTAAAAGTTATAATTTTGTGTACGTATCCTCGTTTGTCTCCTTTGAGAGTCATCCGGTAAGAGTCGACATCTTCCATCGAGGGGATTCACACTAATAAAATACATATATTGTTTGATCAAGTTATGTACCACGACAAAAGCACGAATTTTGTTCAAACTCGTGGCTTTTCGAAGCTAACAACCCATGTTCAGCTACCGCGACAGCGGACACTGCCACGGCTACGCGCGGCAGCGGACTCTGCCGCGGCTACGCGCGACAGTAGACATTGCCGCGGCAATTAAGGACATAAATTTTGTTCTTTTAGCCTCCTCTTTATTCAATTGTGTTCCATCATTGTTTGCAGTCCACTTTCCTTCCGTTGCTTTTTCTGATGGAGAAAATCCCGGTCAAAATAGTACTCTTCAGGCCTCTTTTAACGGTAGCTTTCTGATAAGAGAAGCCCTTTAGTTTGGTGAGGATAGTGCTGACAGTCTCCCTGAGCTGATTTACGAGGGAAGTCATCGTACATTACGTCAGTTATTGACCGACTCACCTTTAACGCCTATTCGAGATTCTACCGAGCCGCTAAGGAAGCTTGATTATTTGTTTGGGGATTCAGTTGAAGATCCTGACACTCTTTGCTGTAGTCCCGAAGCTTGGTTGAATGAATATGATGGGGACCTTCTATTTCTTCCTCCGATTCCCCGGCGTTACTCATTTTTGCAATTACGGAATTTAACCGTATCGAGGAAGATGTCATGGAAATTGATAGAGGATCATGAACGTATCCAATATGGGTTTATTGGTAGAGATATAAAGAATTCTGGCTCTAGTGGTCGGCATACAGTCCGTGTACTTCACCTTGGGGTACTTAGATCAGAACGAATTAATGATAAAGGCCAATACTGTTGTTTTTGTCAAAAGTTGCTTTCATTGTCATTGAATCTATTACAACTTTGGTTGTTACAATAAACTCAAATAAAAATAAAAAGTTGATCTTTTTATAAGATCTCCTTACACAATGAAAATAAAAAGTTTACAACTTTATCAAACAAACGTAGAGAGATCGTTTATCGGTCTTCTGCTTGTGCGGGATCTTTGCCTGTACCGGGGACGTCTATATCCGTGGACCGCCTACGGATCAGATCCGGTTGTCAGAAAATTAACAGAGCTCCTACTTTACCAAGGAAGTATTCGCTTTAAGCGCTGAAATCGACCAAGCGAAATCAGTAGCACTTCTCGAGATTAAGACCAAGCCTAATCTCGAGGAACGGACGGACGGGGGGAGATACGGGTTCAGATCCTTCGAAAGCCTTCCTCTTTATTCTGAAGTTTGCTGGGATCTGACTTGTATTCGTTGTAAATTCGCGCTCCTTTGACTCCTCAATCCGACAGCACCTCGTCCTCTTGATAATAATCCGCCCCTTCTGAAATGAGCCCCTAGGCCGGTATTTATAAGCTTCGGATACAGATATTCAGATAAGAATGAGAGATTTGGTCTTATCTTTAGTTAATAATAGCCTAATCATATTTGTGGATGATATCAAGTTAGTTAGGACCCCTGGAATAGATAAATCCTGAGACAATAGTTTAAAACCGTCGAAAACGCGTTTCCGGGTCAAAACAACACGACGGGCGCTGCTGACACGCAGAGGGCGCAGGTCGGCGCAGTCTGACCCGCGCATGTGCGGGTCGGCTTTGTCTGACCCGCGCCCTTAGCGTGTCGGTGCGGGCTGACCCGCGCTGGCACGGGGTTTGGCCTTTTGCTGAATTTATCGTTGTTTTCTCGACTTTCCGGAACTTGTATTTTCTTTCATTTTGTGTACTTGCCCGTCATATTGACTTGTACATGCACGCGAGCTGATTGACGCGCATGTGTTGACCGACACGCATGAGCTGATTGATGTGCGCGTGTTGACCGACGCGCGCGTTCGGACAATTGGAGGTGGCTGGTGAGCGCACGATACACAGTTGGTTCGCCCTTCTGACGCATGCACTTGTTAGCGTCAAATAATCCTTCTAAGCTCGGATAACGACGTTCGTCATCTTCTCTCCATCTCGAACTATGTACGGACACCTATTGGTATTTTTAGACACCTATAGATACCCATTCCAAAGTATTTCAGACTCATTCTTTTATAGAAGAGTCTGAAACGCTTTGGATAAGATAGGCCCTTTCCTCAATCTCATAGAGGGACCTGTGAACTGCTTTAATCTTGACTTCTTCAGCCTTCAGTCTATTTAGTGTTTTGTCGAATAGATGAAGTTCTTCCGGCACTGCGTTTATCGTCTGACCGTTGTCGCAATCTTGAACTGATGTTGGTGCGTAAGTTTCTGAATTTAGCTCGTGTCATTGAGTTGACTTTGAACCGATCATCTTTGTCAGAAATTCATATCTAAATACGATTGAACTCCCTGGAATCATCTTTTGCCTTATTTTGGCGAAATTGCTGATGCGTTGATAGACATCAACCTTTACTGTAGCGCGTTGACCGACGTTAACCTTTGCTGTAACGTGTTGACTGGTGTTAACACAGTTTATACTCGTATGTTTGCTGGAGTCTACACAGTTTAAGCTCTTAAGGTGTTAGAGCATGACAGTCCCAAATGTTAAGCTGCAGGACCAACTATCAAAGACGATTCATCTGCATGTAAGGATCTTATCCCGAAGTTGTTGGATGTTCAAGTCATAAGACCAACTAATGAGGCTGATACGTCAATGACTCTCACATTTAAAGGATTTTGGTAAATTCTCAGCCATCAACGGGTTTGATGAGCCTTTACCGACTACCATTTGAGTCGGGCTAGCATGCAGATTGTTTAAATTTGTTCTGCACATAACGTTATGCTAAAAGAGTTAACTCTTTTAGTGCTACGATATTGAATACGTAGACTTCGTTTTTCTCTTGTGAAAATACTAAACAGCAACGTGTATCAGACGTAGACTTAGGATTTTTGGCAAATTCTCAGCCTTTAACGGATTTGATGTGCCTTTACCGATTACCGTTTGAATCGGGCTTGTATGCGGATTGTTTAAGTCTGTTCCGTATGTGACGTTATGCTAAGAGAGTTAACTCTCTTAGTGCTATGGTATTAAATACGTAGACTTTGTCATTCTCACGGGAATAGACTACCCGACAACGCGTGTTAGGCGCTGACTTATCCCTACTTGCTTCGGGATAAATTTCTCCAGACTAGAATTCTGGTGTCTTTTTCAATCGGTGAAAGACTAAACTGATAACACGTGTTTGGCGTTGATTTATCCCTACTGAGGCTTCAGGATAAAATTCCCCATGCATAAAAGGTATGGATTTTTATTGCTACGATGCTGAATACGTAGACTCGGTCGTTTTCACGGGAACGAACCACCCAGCAACACGGGTTAAGCGCTGACTTATCCCTACTTAAGCTTTCGGATAAAATACCCCAGACTAGTATTCTGGTGTCTTTTTTAATCGGTGAAAGACTAAACCGGCAATGCATGTTAGGCATTGACTTATCCCTGCTTAGGATTCGGGATAAAATTCCCCATGCATAAAAGACATGGATTTTTGTTGCTACGATGTTGAATACGTAGACTTGGTCGTTTTTACGGGAACGAACCACCCAACAGCACGGGTGATACGCGACGAAGCGGGTTAACGAGGATACGAAGCTGACGAACCGCACATAAACAATGGAATGAATCCACTCGCGTGCGGAATCAAGCCAACGGGTTGAAGAATCAACGAGTCATCCAACCAAGAGCGGACTCGGACGAATTGAGATCGAATCAAAGATTCGTTTCAAACTCAAACTCAGAAGTGGATTTACTGCCAAATCAGGAATCGGATCGAATCCGAACAAGTCAACCACAGAACCGGAAAACGGGCACAAAGAGGCAAATCAACGAACACCTGGGGGACTCGGCCAAAGCCGAGCCACCTCTAGGCATGAGCCGAGCCACCTTGAGGTGGCCGGCGGCCTGGGTGTCGGGCATTTGTGCGCAGGCACAGTTCAGGGTGCCTATAAATAGGCCACCCCCTTGTTCATTTAAAAAGGTTGGAATTTTTGGAGAGAGGTGAAGCCCTGCTGGATTGAAGACTCAGATCTAAAAAAAAATCTCAACTTTGGGACTTCGAGGACTCACTCATTCAGATCTGGTACTCGGCAATCGTCAACGCCAAATAAGGCAGGTGTTCGAGAGGACCGGATCTCAGATCTACGCGTGCGTACTCCGGATCAAAGTTTAGTCTTTGATCCCGAGATTAGGGCGATTATTTCCTTAGTGAATTAATCCCCCTGGCTATTATTTCCTTGGTGAAATAATACCCGTCGTACTGCGTAGATCCGACCAGATCTAGATCTCGCGGTGGTCCACGGATAAACCCCGGCGCAGGCAAACAACCCACGCAAGCGAGCGACCGCAAAATAGGAGCTCGCGTTTGTTCGACAAATAAGGAAAGTTGTAATTTTTATTTTTTGTTTGATTTTTATTGTAACCGGATCTTATAAAAAGACCGGATCTTTGTAACCCAAAAAGTTATTATTTAAGAGCACAATGGAATCATCAATGAAGAAAGCTACCATTTTTCCCGCGAACAATCCTAACGCTGACGCTAGAGGTAATTTTAGTTTCTATTCATTTTGATGACATATGTTATTAAATATACAATTAAATGTAATTGAAAAAGGCTACACTACAAGAAATTACGTCTTTAACGAAGGGATTTCCCTTCGTTAAAGAGCTGAAAACCTTCGTTATTGTATGCCAACTACAGGAAAAAATCTCTTCGTCACCCGTCGTTGAAGCCTTCTTCGATAAAGTGTCACGAATGTTATAATACCTGTCATTATAGAGTCTACAACGATGGAACATATTACCATCGTTCATATTTACGATGGTAATTATCATCGTCGTTACCATCAGTGACGAGAATATTTTCCTGTCATTACTGTAAAATGACGGTTTTTATTCCCGTTGTTATTGTGTAATGATGGTTTTGTATGCCCGTTGTTATTGTGTAACAATAGGTGACAACCCCGTCGTTGAAGACCAATTAATGATGGTTGGATACCGTCGTTAAATTCCTCATGGTGGCTAATTAGTAACCATCAACGATGATGTTTTCCCTTCGTTGATGTACAAAAGACGGTTTATAAAACTATCATTGTAGACTATAAATTTCTAATATACATTATTAACAAATTTTTTATTTATAGACAACTATCATAGAAAACCTACATATTATTCTCAATGTGACACTGAGATTCACAACACAAATATATTAAAAATACCCAATAATGAATAAAAAGGAAAAAAACTTCATTCATTAATAACATTCATAAATAAAATTCCACCATTCTTAAATATTCAATACCAATAACAAGGATTAGTATTCCAATTATGAGATTGCTTCACCCAAAAATTCTCAATCTCAATGTTTGAAATAGAAGGGTTTGTTTGTTTGACTTGAATGATTTTATCCTATAAAAATTAAATTCATCTGTTAGTACTATATAATGCATCATTATCAAACTTAAAGATATAT
>BQKN01032244.1:0-11533 GCA_022839385.1 Asparagus kiusianus
GTGTGTGTGTGTGTGTGTGTGTGTGTGTGTGTGTGTGTGTGTGTGTGTGTGTGTGTGTGTAAGTATATATAGTCTGAAAATGTGTAAATCAAGATAACTTGAAAAAAATATTTTCAACTCTAAGTTAAGCATACAAAAATTTCATTATTTTTAATTAAAAGTCTAAGGTAAGGCTTAAGTGAAGTATACTACTTGAAAAATTATTTCTTAAGAAATTTATTTGGAGTTATCATAAAAGGTGAACTTGAGTATATCACTAACTAGGAATTAGAAAATTTAAAATCTATCAATTAGATCAGTTATTACTTAACTCTATTAATTTGGCAAGTGACAATATTTTTATATATTTTTTATTTTTTTAAACAAAAATTATGTCAAAAACACAACAAAAGGATAAAATAAAGAGGAAAATATGTACTTCCCACCCCCACACCTAAATTTTGCATTGTCCTCAATGCAAATTCGCTGATGCACAAAGTAAAGCAGATAAGAATTGAAGAACTTACATTTTTTTGATCGACCTAGAACAATGATGATAAGGATCTGCAATTACTATTAGTATGAGGATAAAGAAATCAAATAAGAGAGAAAAATTGTAATAATAATTTTTTCATTTTTAATTTTTTTGTTTTTGTTTTTTTTAATTTTTTACAGATAATGTGGTTCATGAAGAGCTAACACCTCTTCCTCTCCGAGCGTAGAAAATTCTAAAAATGGTTTTAGACGTTGACCATTTATTTTAAAAATGTTACCATTTTTAGAATTTTCTATATTGACAGCCCCATGCGAAAAAACTTGTTTGACAAAAATAGACCTGTCCATCTTGATCTTAATTTTTTAGGAAAAAGATATAATTTTAAATTATACAATAAAACTTTCTGTCCTGGAGAGAAATTTTTTCGTAAAATTGATTTGTCATGAAAAATCTTGGTTTTCTCTTTGTAAATTTTTGAGTTTATGTATGCATCATTTCGAATTTCTTCCAACTTTATTTGGAGCAATTTGTTCTTACCTGCCGAGTCTGAGTCAAAATTCAACTGTTTTATCGCCCACATTGGTCGATGCTCCAACTCCACTGGTAGGTGACAAGCTTTCTCAAACACCAGTCTGTATGGTTATATCCCTAAATTGGCCTTGAAAGTTATTCTATATGCCTACAGAGCATCACATAATTTTACAGACCAATCTTTTCTGTTATGATTAACTATTTTTTCTAAGATTTGTTTGATCTGCCTGTTTGTGACCTTTACTTGTCCACTGGCTTGGGGGTGATAAGGAGTTGATAACTTGTGTGTGATTGAATATTTCCTCATCAAAGCCTCAAAAGAACGGTTATAGAAATGCGTACCGTTATCACTGATGATCGCTCGGGGTACTCCAAACCGTTTAAAAATATTCTCTTTCAAAAACTTGACAACGACCTTGTTGTTATTAGTTTTGCAAGCTACCGCCTCAACTCATTTTGACATGTATTCAACGACTATTAGAATGTAAACATTTCCAAAGGAATTTGGAAATGGTCTCATGAAATCGATACTCCACAGATCAAAAAGTTCAACAGATAAGATGGGTTGTAAGGGCATCATATTTCTTCTAGTGACTTTTCCTAAAAGCTGACAGCGGTTACTGGTTTTGCAAAACTCATATGAATCCTTAAAAGAGTGGGCCAATATAGCCCACATTGAAGAATTTTTTTAGCTGTTTTTCTTAGGCCAAAGTGGCCCCCACATGCTTGCTCATGACAAAAGGAAAGAACACTCCTAGTTTCTTCAGTGGGAACACACCTCCTAAAGATCTGATCAGGATAGTATTTGAATAGGTATGGATCATCCTAGTAAAAGTATTTTACTTGAGAGAGAAAACGGGATCTATCCTGTTTGGACCAATGAGAAGGGATCTGGTTCATGACTATGTACTTACAATGTCAGTGAACCATGGAACAGATTGGATTTGTAGGAGTTGTTCATCTGAAAAATGTTCATTGATCGCGATGGTTGATGTTGGTGCATTCGGGAGTCGAGAGAGGTGATCTGCTATGGGGTTCTCTGTTCCTCTTCTGTCAAGAATTTGAATGTCAAACTCTTGAAGTAGGAGAATTCATCTAATGAGCCGTGCTTTAGCATCCTTTTTGGTCAAAAGATACTTTAGTGCGACATGATCTGTGAAAACTTTGGTTAAGGAACCGATGAGGTAGGACCTGAATTTTTCTAAGACAAAGACTACAGCTAAAAACTCTTTTTCTATGACAGAGTAATTTTGCTGGGCATCATTCAGAGTCCTACTGGCATAGTGGATTACATGTGATTTTCCATCAAACCGTTGTCCTAAAATAGCACCAATCGCAGAATCAGATGCATCACACATCAGTTCGAAGGGTAAGGCCCAGTCCGGTGCATGAATGATAGGAGCTGTGGTTAGCTCCTTTTTTAGAAATTCGAAAGCTTTGAGGCATTCAAGAGAGAAGACAAATGATGTATCCTTAGCTAAGAGATTGGTCAAGGGTCTAGCAATTTTGCTGAAATCCTTGATGAAACGTCGGTAAAAACCAGCATGACTAAGAAACAATCTGATATCTTTGATAGTTTGGGAGGTGGGAGATTGGAAATGAGATCTAACTTAGCTTTGTCCACTTCGACTCCCCTATTGGAAACTACATGTCCTAAGATAATGCCTTGTTTGATCATGAAATGATATTTCTCCTAATTGAGAGTCAGATTTTTCTCCCTACACCATTCTAGGACCAGTTTAAGATGATGCAAACATTGGGAAATGTGTCACTAAAAATAAAAAAGTCGTCCATGAAAATTTTGAGGAATATCTCTACCATGTCAAAAAAAATACTGATCATGCAGCGTTGGAATGTAGCTGGTGCGTTACACAGGCCAAAAGGCATGCGTCGGTATGTGAATGTTCCATACGGGCAAGTGAAAGTGGTTTTCTCCTGATCTTCTGGAGCGATAGGGATTTGATTGTAACCTGAATATCCATCTAAGAAACAGTAGAACTCATGTCCTGCTAAACGCTCTAACATTTGGTCAATGAATGGAAGAGAGAAGTAATCTTTCCGAGTGGCTAAGTTGAGTTTTCGGTAGTCAATGCAAACTCGCCATCCAGTTTGGATCTGAGTGGTGTAGGCATTAAAAATTACCTATAGGTCTCCACGAACGGCTCAGTGCTAAGAAAAGACGATAAACATCATTATCCAGTTCACAGAAGCTTGATTGACGTCGACAAACGCTTGAAGTGAATCGACGAACTACGTGAAGCAATGGAGTTTCAGAATAACGAGGATACGAATTGATCGGGAGCCCCGCGTCGCTTACAAAAGGCGCAACACCCCTCATGTCCTAGTTGACTCTACAATGATCCAATCATCGGAGCTTGTAGATCTCCTCGTCGGCTTTCCAACGCACTTTGAATCACTCAAATCCGAGTTCGGACGAAGAAGTTACGGTGAAAACGGACAAATGTACAAAACAAAGCGTCTCAGCATGAGTTGAGACACCCCGAGGTGTCTCGGCCCAACCGAGACACCCCAAGGTGTCTCGACCAAGGCCGAGACACCCAAGGGTGTCTCGGCCCAAGCCGAGACACCTAAGGGTGTCTCCAGCCTAGAAAAGTCAGATTTTGGTTTTTTGTACGGTTTTAACCGCCCGGATCTCCTGGAAGCCTATAAATACAACCCCTGGAGCCTCATTTTTTCAGATCTAGAATTCTCGTGCCTCGACGAAGCCCTGCCGGACTGAAGACTTAAAGTGCATAGATTTCAAAGAGGAGGAGGAGTTAGATCTGCAGCCCGGTTCGTTCCTTAGGATTATCCCGTTGCGGTAATCTTAAGAAGAGTGATTATCTCGCTTCGCCGAGATAAGAGCTACGGTTTCTCGATCCCTTCGCGGATAGACGAAACTCTGTCCAAATATTGATCGTTCGGTGGTCCACGGACTAACGCGTCCCCGTCACAGGCCAAGATCCCACGCAAGCAGCGGGCGATAAACACTCGTTGCATTTATTTGAGGAGAATTGTAATTTTTTTGTTTTCATTGTGTAAAAGTCTTATAAAAAGACTGAATTTTGTATTCGTTGTAAACGTCTGAAGTTTGTAATGAATCCCGCAATGAAATAATCAATTTTCACCGCAAACAAACTGACGACCACAGTGGGAGCCAACGGCCTCGCTGCCGAGGCTGTCGTGCCGCAGCCGACGATCAAGATCCTGGTGTTTGAAGAGGTCGAATACGAATTTGACCAGTAAAAATTCGACGAGTATATTTCCTCCTCCTCTTCTAGATCTCCTTCTTGCAAACGCAGGAAAACCGCTGCCGCAAAGAACGTGACTTCAGATCCAAAAACTAATGCTGACGATCTGAACCCGAATGTAGTGGAAGATTCCTCTCTGGCTTCCAGAGAAACCAGATCTAACGTTCGTGACAACTCCTCGAAAGTCAGGGAGTTGCCTGTTGAAAGTGTACCAGTGCTAACGAAGAGGGCTCGTCAAAGGCACCGTCAACATCTCGCGCGTCAATTTGCCAAGGCTTTGGAGCCTGTTGACGGGATCTACTATGATGCGGATCTGAAACTCAGAAGGCGCAAAGTGTTCCAGCAACCAGCTCTGGGAACCTCCTCCCAACCACCTACTAATGAATGGGTTCATGTCAAACAAACTCGTTCAACTCTTGAGGAGCGTATCCACAAGCGTCGCACACTGTTAGCGCAGACGAGGATCCTTGTATGGAATGCACAGGAGTTACAGAAAGGAAAGGTGGTCAAAAAGCCATCAAGATCTAAGCAAGTTTGGATGCCAAAGGCCAAATCAGCGCCTAAGGCAAAAGCATCCGAGTCTGCTCTCCGACCTTTGTCAACTCCAGATCCCGCTCCTATTGCTCCCGCACCTCCGGTGAAGCCCTATGACAGCGTGGGTCTCCCCAAATCTAGAGTCCTATTGAAGGATCGCATCGGTTCTCTACCCGAGGATCGAGGAAAAGTGCCTGTTCAGGAACGCTGGGGATCATTAAAGGAACCCCGAGCAAACATCCAGACTGGGGGTCGTACGCGACCTCCTAACAAATTAATTTCTATAACGGTCCGCTTGGGGGTGCGTGCAGAAAACCAGGAGCCCGTTAAGGTTTCACCCTCACAAAGGTGTGATTCTAAGCGTGTGACTCCTGTAGATGCCAATAAGGCGATGTTTACTCAGATAAAAACACGTCAGACAGATGAACGTGTTATACCTGAGAATTCATGCAAACAGCCAGTAGGTTGCTCTGACCGCAACGTCGATGAGTTGTACTATCGGACTGGGGGTACGAATAAATCTCGAAAGAGAGGTACCCGGAAAGTGGATTCTCACTGTCCATGTACCAAACTAATCAGGACAGTATTATTAGTATGTAGCTACCCCAAGACCGCTCCGCGAAGGGTCTCGGTATTCGAGAGTGTCTCCGCAGAAGCATTGATACCCAAATCAAGGCGTTCTAGCAAGAGACGATCGGCCAATCGAGATGACGAACTCCCAGCATTCACCATCAACATGGTCGATAAGGGGAAGTCTCCGATTACTTCTAACCCTAATTTTTCCCTATGAAAGAGAGTCAATTTGGGGATAGCCCAACTAATGTCTCGGCTTTAATTAGAAGCCGTCGGGCCTGAACGGTCCGTAGTCATCGCCAAAGTGACTGATAAGAGAAAATGTACCCGACCTTCTGACTCGGACCCCCTCATATCACATCGTTTAACTCGGCTACATACAGGGACTACTAGACGTAGAGATTATTTGAGGATGACCAGAGGAATATCCTCGGACGATGAGGCATCAGACGCTTGCTCGGCAGTCACTTCAGAAGCCACCGTATCCAGTCCCGGACAATCTCGTGAGGTGTTCCTGATCAACACCGAGGAAGTAGCCAAAATGGTTGAGGATGCTTTAGCTAAGCAGAAAGAAGCATTCAAGATCGAAGTGGAAATGGCTATGCAGGAGATGAGACAAATGCACGACCAACAAATCCGAGCTTTATCGAATCAGCTAGGTAAGTCCATCCGTCGCAGCACTGCTAACCAAGCAGGTAGCGATTCAGATGTGGATGAACACAACGCTGGGGGTGGTCTTACTAAAAATAATGACGCTGGGGGTGGACCTACCAATGATGATAACGCTGGGGGTGGGCGCATTATTCCTCTTGAAAATTGTCCAAAACAGGATATAGATGAGGACGAAAAGATGAAGGACCTCAAGAGCAAAATTAACGCTTTAATGTCTGCTCAAGAGGTAAAGAAGACCGGCATTCCGTGTCCTTACCCGAAAGAGTAGGATTCGATCCCGTATCCGGCGAAGTTCAACCTGATCAACTTCACGCCGTTCGACGGGAAGGGCTCGCCCACTCAGCATCTAATCTACTTTAAGTCCCACTTGGGCATGATTTCTAATAACGAGCCCCTGATGGTGCGGTCATTCGTTGGCACCCTTCGCGGGCCTGCCTTCGATTGGTACCGCCGTCTCAAACCCGGAAGCATCAACAGCTGGGAGGACCTAGAGAGCATGTTCCTCGCACATTTCTTCGATGATGACACCGAAGTGTCGATCAGGACACTCTTCGATGAGAAACAAAAAGACGGAGAGTCGGTGGATACTTTCATCAAACGCTTCCGCAATCAGGCAATGAACTGCAAGGATCCCGTCACGGAGGAATTCGTTTCGCAAACTTGTCATAACAACTTGTCCATTAACATCTTGGACGTTATGGGAGTAGAGCCGCTCAATACCTGGAAAGAGTTAAAGGTGCGCGGAGAGCAGGCCGAACACTTTCTCAGAAGGAGGAAGGTCGAAAGAAGCCAACCGATGGCTAACCCTCTGAACCCGAGTCTCATTTCCCATGATGAAGGGAAGACACCTACAACAGTTGTTGATGTTAATCAGACGTCGCAACAGCAACCCCGAAGACAGCAGAAGACTTCGGATTCGATGTTCCAAAAAGAGTACTCATTTAAGGACGAAGACGTTCCAGCCATCATCGAGACCCTTCTTGAAAACAACAAGATTAAGCTGCCACCCATCACAAATCAGGAGGAAGCTGACAATGCTACGGATCCGAAGTACTGCGCGTACCACAGGAGGATCCTTCATCCCACTAAGGCGTGCTTTACTTTAAAGAATAGTATCCAAACCTTGGTTGAAGCCGGCGTCATAACGCTAGAGTAAGCTAATTGAAAATGGCAACACTCCGACAAGTATAAGAGTATAAACTGCTTCTTACTACTCCGATAAGTATAAGAGTATAAACTGCTTCTCAACACTCCGACAAGTATATGAGTATAAACTGCTTCTTAATACTCCAATAGGTATATGAGTTTAAACTGTTTCCTATCGTTGGCAGGAAGTTCCTGGAGAATTTTTATATGTAATATTCTTAAGGATAACCCAGTCATGTAACTGATTATAATGTCAAACCCAGTTTCGCAAGGAAAGCTGGAGGTGGATAATTCATGTAATGGGAAGTTTCCGGAAGAATGCTAAATGTAACTTTCTTAGGGATAACCCGATCATTACAAACAAAGTGATAAACACTAAACCCCCACTGTGATTTACAAACACTCTTTTGCTGTGACGAGATTCGATCGCTTCGTTGGATCAATCTTTCCTCACAAAACTCTTATTGGTGTTTGACGACAGATCAACCTTTCCTCACAAAATCCCCTACTGATCAAGTCAATTGACGGTGGGTCCACTAAAATTTCTATCTGCCAATTCATGGTAATTTTTAAAGCTTGACGTGTTAAGTCCTGATCACTTAACATCAAAATCCTCCATCGAGTGGCTAGTACAAACCAGTATTTCTACTGCTACTTGTATTCCACTCCCTTTGCTTTCAGGTCAAGCCTATAAAAGTTAGGGCCAAAGTCAGATTCCCCTCTCGATTCCTTCCATGAACGAGAGGTCCATTTTCAAATTGAGCAATCAAACCTATAAAAGTTAGGATTGTCTCCAACTTCACTTAGTCAAACCTGCAGATAGTTAGGACTACGATTGAATTATCCTTTTCGATAAACGAAAAACTTTCATCTTTTTCTTTTTCAGCCAAACCTATAAAAGTTAGGGTCGAAATCGGAATTTTTCCTCAATAAATGAGGAACTCTTTTCTTGGATCAAGCAACCAATCCTATAAAAGTTAGGGTTACTTGAATCTTTCCGATTCTCGGAGTGGAGATCCCACTCTTAGTTTCATCTTTCCGGATTCTGGGGGTGGAGATCACACTTTGAGTTTCCTTTCCAACTGAAGATAGAATATAAAATTCTTCCTCTTCGGTACCGGGAGATAGAATATAAAATTCTTCCTCTTCCATTTTGGGTTCGTCTTTACCCTAAGAAAAGACATAATTCTCAACTTCAAATTCGTATATTCCATGCACGGGGAACTTTATCTCGACTCCTAAATAGAGATAAGCTTACGTCTAACACATGTTGCCGGTTAGTCCTTAACCGTAAAAAGGACAAAAGCCTATATATTCGACATTGTGACAGGTTGTTATTAATAACACCATAATCCGTGCCTTACACACGCGGGAAATTTTATCCCGAATCCTAAGTAGGGATAAGTCAACGCCTAACACGCGTTGCCGATTTAGTCTTTCACCGATTAAAGAAGACACCAGAATTCCAGTCTGGAGACTTTTATCCTGAATCCTAAGTAAGGATGAGTCAACGCCTAACACGTGTTGCCGGGTAGTCTATTCCCGTAACAAAGACAAAGTCTACGTATTCAATATCGTAGCATCAAGACTAAGGGAATTCATTCCTTTAGCACAACGTCACATGCGGAACGGACTTAAAAACAATTCGCATGTAAGCCCGATTCAAACGGTAATCGGTAAGAGCACGTCAAATCCGTTGAGGGCTGAGGATTTGCCAAAAATCCTAAGTCAACATCTGTTACACGTCGCTGTTTAGTCTTTTCACAGGAGAAAGACGAAGTCTATGTATTCAATATCGTAGCACTAAAAGGGTTAACTCTTTTAGTTTAACGTCACATGCGGAACGGACTTAAATAATCCGCATGCTAGCCCGACTCAAACGATAGTCAGTAAAGGCTCATCAAACCCGTTGATGGCTGAGAATTTGCTAAAAATTCTATAAATACGAGTCATTGACGCATCAACTCCATTAGTTGGTGTCGTGACTCGAGTATCCAATAGCATTAAGATAAGTTCCATACATGCAGATGAATCAACTTCCATAGTTGGTTCTGCAATTCTGACATTTAGGACCACCACGCTCCAATACCTTAAGAGCTTAAACTGTGTATACTCCAGCAAACACACTGTGTTAATGGCGATCCAAAATCCTAAGGTCAATGTCGATCAACGCGTAACCCTAGGTTAACGCTAGTCAGCGCGTTGCGATCAAAAAGTCAACGTACGACATTCAAAACCCTAAGGTCAACGCCGGTCAACGCGTAACCCTAGGTCAATGCTAGTCAGCGCGTTGTAATCAAAAAGTCAACACGAATCAATATATCATGACGGAAATAGTCAGTTCAAAGTTAACTCGACGACACGAGCCAAACTCAACTCATCAGTTTTAGATTTGAGACTTCGACGACGGCCAGGCGATAAACGCAACGCCGAAAGAACTTCAGCTATTCGTTAAAACATCGAATAGATTGAAAATCATAAGAGTCAAGAATTGAAGATAACTACAGGTCCTTCACACCGACTGAAGGCTGGACCAATCACATCTAAAGTATTCCAGTCTCTTCTATAAAAGAAACGAGGTTGGAACGCTTTGGAGGGGGTATCTGTAGGCATCGAAAAGTGCCTATAGGTCTCCACGAACGGCTCAGTGCTAAGAAAAGACGATGAACGTTATTATCCAGTTCACAGAAGCTTGATTGATATCGACAAATGCTTGAAGTGAATCGACGAACTACGTGAAGCAATGGAGTTTCAGAATAACGAGGATACGAATTGATCGGGAGCCCCGCGTCGCTTACAAAAGACGCAACACCCCTCATGTCTTAGTTGACTCTATAATGATCCAATCATCGGAGCTTGTAGATCTCCTCATCGGCTTTCCAACGCACTTTGAATTACTCAAATCCGAGTTCGGACGAAGAAGTTACGGTGAAAACGGACAAATGTACAAAACAAAGCGTCTCAGCATGAGTTGAGACACCCCGAGGTGTCTCGGCCCAACCGAGACACCCCAATGTGTCTCGGCCAAGGCCGAGACACCCAAGGGTGTCTCGGCCCAAGTTGAGACACCCAAGGGTGTCTCCAGCCTAAAAAAGTCAGATTTTGGTTTATTGTGCGGTTTTAACCGCCCGGATCTCCTGGAAGCCTATAAATACAGTCCCTGGAGCCTCATTTTTTCAGATCTAGAATTCTCGTGCCTCGGTGAAGCCCTGTCGGACTGAAGACTTAAAGTGCACAGATTTCAAAGAGGAGGAGGAGTTAGATCTGCAGCCCGGTTCGTTCCTTAGGATTATCACGTTGCGGTAATCTTAAGAAGAGTGATTATCTCGCTTTGCCGAGATAAGAGCTACGGTTTCTCGATCCCTTCGCGGATAGATGAAACTCTGTCCAAATATTAATCGTTCGGTGGTCCACGGACTAACGCATCCCCGTCACAGGCCAAGATCCCACGCAAGCAGCGGGCGATAAACACTCGTTGCGTTTGTTTGAGGAGAATTGTAATTTTTTTGTTTTTATTATGTAAAAGTTTTATAAAAAGACTGATTTTTGTATTCGTTGTAAACGTCTAAAGTTTGTAATGAATCCCATAATGAAACAATCAATTTTCACCGCAAACAAGTGGGAATCATCTCATTAGCCTCATTTTGGATCACGGTGATCCCAGATTTCTTTGGAACAACTTGGACCGGACTCACCCATGAACTATTAGAAATGGGATAAATGATCCCATGATTGAGACATTTTAGAATGTCTTTCCTAACAGCTTCTTTTATCACTGGGTTTAACCGACGTTGAGGATCTCTAGTAGGTTTGGTATCATCTGTAAAACCCCGAAAATTTCTATAGTATATATGTATATACATGTGTGAATTATTAATAATAAATAATTTCCCTTGTGGTGAATAACCATATAAATATAAGATATATATGTTTATCAGTGTTTGGAAACCCAACGGGTGTATATAAGTGAGAGAAATCGAGTGGTTTTGTGGCCAGCATGTAAAAGGCCATCAGCAGGAAATTTTGTGCTGATCAGTCGACCGGCGCGGTCGACCGGCGTGGTCGACCGATCAGCGATCAGAGAGTTTTTTTTTTACAGGTTTGGTTTTGGGTTTTAGTTGTTGGGCTATTGGGTTTCGGGTCGGGTTGGGGAGTTGGTATTTATACCAACTCAACCCAGGAGAGATCTCCTCAGCCCCAAACGTAAACCCTAGCCCCTCTCTCTTCTTCCTCAAAACCCTAACCTGGATTTAGCGATTTAGGGAAGTTCTTGAGGATTTTCAGCAGATCGTGGGATTTCAGCAAAGAGGATCAACCTCTTGCAGATCTAGGGCATCATCAGCACCCAAGG
>BQKN01032257.1:0-10059 GCA_022839385.1 Asparagus kiusianus
AGTGACGCTTGGCTATAAATAGGAGAGGGGGTGGCTCATTTTCAGAGGTTGGAAAATTTGGAGAGGCGAAGCCCTGCTGGATTCGAGACTCAGAACTTAAAAAGATCTAAACTTTGGGACTTCGAGGACTTGCTCATCCAGATCTGGTGCTCGGCGATCGTCAACGCCAAATAAGACAGGTGTTCGAGAGGATCGGATCTCAGATCTACGCAGGCGTACTCCGGATCAAAGCTTGGCCTTTGATCCCGAGATTTTGGGCGATTAGTTCCTTGGTGAATTAATCCCTCCCGGCTATTATTTCCTTGGTGAAATAGTACCCGTCGTACTGCGTAGATCCGACCGGATCTAGATCTCGCGGTAGTCAACGGATAAACCCCGGCGCAGGCGAAGAACCCACGCAAGCGAGCGACCGCAAAACAGGAGCTCGTGATTTGTTCGACAACAAGGAGAAAAAGTTGTAATTTATATTTCTTTTATTTGATTCTCATTATAACCGGATCTCATAAAAAGACCGGATCTTTGTAATAGAAAAACTATTACTAAGAGTGCAATGACATCAATGAAGAAAGCAACTATTTTCACCGCGAACAATCTGGCGACCACAGTGGGAGCCGACGATCTCGCTGCCGAGATCGAAGCGTCGCAGCCGCGGATCCCGATCCCGGTCATGGAGGAGGTCGAATATGAGTTCGACCAGCAAAAGTTCGAGGCGTACCTGTCGTCCTCGTCCGGATCTACCTCCCCCTGCAAGTCCAAGAAGTTCTCCTCTAGGAGAAAGGTTCGTTGGTACGAAAATGTGCAAGAGACCAACGAAGATCTCGCCCCGTTTGATGCCAAAGTTGCATCGGGTGAGATCCCTCCAAATCCCAACCAGGTCAGATCTGCTTTGGCCAACCCTTCCGCCGCAGAGGGCGTGGTGACTCTCTCGAAGAGAGCCCGCCAAAGGCAGCGTCAACGCCTTGCGAAACAATTCGCAAAGGCCATGGAGTCAGTTGACAGGATCCGTTACAATGCGGATCTGAAGAACAAGAGAGGCAAGCAGCCTCAACAATCAATGAATGGTGGTTCCTCCAAGCCGCCAACAATGGAATGGGTCCGTGTCAAACGGAACCGTTCAATGCTGGAGGAGCGCATTCGCAAGCGCCGCGCATTATCCGCGCAGGCACGGGCTCAAGCTGAAGAAGCCCGTAGAAAGCTACAGAAGGACGTGGCCAAGAAACCGCCACCAACTCGCAAAGTTTGGAGGCCGAAGTCCGAAGTGGCGATTTAGGCCAAAGAGCAACCTTTGCAGCCTTCGAAGCAGGTTCAACCTCCGACGAACCAAACAAAGTCGCCGACAATTCCCATGGCTACTCCGGGAGGTCACGCAGAATCATCCCAGAGAAAGAAGTCGGTTTTGGAGCGCCTCGGTCCACTTCCCGAGAAGCCAAACAAAGCTCCAGTCCAAGAACTTTTGGGCCCAGTGAAGAAGCCCCGAACGATTCAACGTGCTGGGGGTCGCCACAACCCTCAACATGACGAGGAAATCAGGGCAACTAAGCGCACTACACTGCGCATTGAAGTCCAGGAGCCCGCTGAAGATTCACGCCCACAAAGGCGCGTTTCGAGGCGCGTGACTCTCGAAAGCCCAAAGAAGGCAATTCTTCCTCAGAAGGAAACATTCTCGTCTGATGACGAGGACGTTATACTTGAGAAGTCGTGTCAACACACGATAGGTTACTCCGATCGTCAAGCCGACGAGTTGTACTATCGTGATGGGAGCACGAGGAAAACCAGGAAGAGGAGTCCTCAAAGACTAGAGACTAAATGTCCCTGTTCCAAACTCATTCGGGCGGTATTGTCTGAGTGTAACTGCATCAAGACAGTCCTCGAAAGAGTTTCGATTTTCGAGAGGCTCAGCACTGGAACGCCAAAGCCAAGGCCTAGACGCTTCCGACGAAGAAGAAGGGTGGTTGAAGACGGAGAATTTCCGAGGGTCACCACTAACATGACCAGCAAAGGGACATCAGCACGGAATAATTCCGAGTCGATTCCGCAAGCATTCCGGCCTATGACCCGTCTACAGTCTGGGGCCATCAAACAAGGAACTTACGGTAGGGTTCGGACAAGGGTACCTTCAGAAGATAAAGAATTGGATGCAGGCTCTGCAGTTGCATCAGATAATACGGTGTCCAGCGAGGGACAACCCCACGAGGCACTTATGATAAGTGCGGAGCAAGTGGCGAAGATGCTTGAAGACGCCTTGGCTAAGCAACAGGAGAGCTTCAGGTTTGAAATGCAGATGGCCATGCAGAACATGAGAGAAATGCATGAGCAACAAATCCAGGCACTGACAAACCAGCAAGGCGAACCGAGCCGCCGTAACCAGGTCGTTCAGGAAGAGGAGCACACGGATACGGATGAAGCTCGTAATGCCAATAATCCGCCCGTCAATGTAGGGGGTGGTAATGAGAATGCTAGTCATAACACCACGCTTCCACCTCAGAATCGTGCTGACAAAAACTCGGGTGAAAGTTTGAAGATCAAGAACCTCGAGAACAAGATCAATACGCTGATTTCTGCTCAAGAGGTGAAAAAGACAGGCATTCCTTGTCCATACCCGAGAGAGTGGGAATCAATCCCATATCCGACGAAGTTCAGTTTAATTAACTTCACGCCGTTTAATGGGATGGGTTCACCCACTCAGCACGTGATTTACTTCAAATCACACTTAGGGGTTATTTCTGGCAACGAACCTCTGATGGTGCGGTCATTCGTTAGCACTCTTCGCGGAGCCGCCTTCGACTGGTATCGCCGCCTCAAGCCAGGTAGCGTGAACAGCTAGGACGATATGGAGACCATGTTCCTCACTAATTTCTTCGATGACGACACCGAGATATCTATCGGATCGTTGCTCGATGAGAAGCAGAAGGACGGGGAGTTGGTCGACACCTTCGTCAAAAGGTTCCGAAACAAGGCGATGAATTGTCGGGACCCGATTACTGAGGAGTTCATCCTCCAGACCTGCCACAACAATCTTTCCTTGGATGTGTTGGAAGCAATGGGGACAGCACCGTCCAAGACGTGGAAGGATCTAAAGGTCCGAGGGGAACAAGCCGAGCGATTCCTCAGAAGGAAGAAGGCAGAGAGAGGCCAGCAAGCGGCGAATGCTCCACCGTAGAACTTCAACCAAAGGGGGAAAGGTAAGGCACATGCTAATGCAGTTGATGCTAACCAAACTTTCCAATTGCAACCTCAGCAACAGCAGCAGCGGCAACAACGGCCTCAGAAGCAGAAATCTTCGGAGCCAAGATTTCCCAAAGTTTACTCCTTCAAGGATGATGAAGTTCCCGGCATCTTCAAGTACTTGTTGGAGAATAACAAGATCCAGCTGCCGGCGATCGTAGATCAAGAAGGAGCTAGCAAAGTGACGGATCCGAAGTACTGCGCGTACCATAGAGCGGTCCATCACCCTACGAGGTCGTGCTTCCACCTTAAGGACAAGATCCAAGCGTTAATTGATGTGGGCGTCATAACCCCGAAGCCTGCCAAGAATGTGGGAGCAAATGCAGTGTCAATCAGCTTTGGATCAGTGCCCACAACATGGTTCGAGCCGAAACGCGTCACCAAAGTGGGAATGAAGACAGTGAATGATGACCCACATGGACAGCGCCAAAAGGGACTTGTGCCGCACACAGCCCCGAATGGCGAAATCCTCTGGGTTCATCCGGATTTGATTGAAGACGAGCAGTGGGCGACTTCCTCGAGAAGAAAGGGTAAAGGCAAGGCCTGCAATGCAACTTCCGCAATCTTCGAAGAAGGCGACGATGAAGCTCCTACGTTCCCGCTTTCCGAGGAAGAACAAGAAATCTTCGCCACCAGAAGCGGGAACCAGTACCACTTCAACTATCCGTCGCCCAGTGATCAGTTAGCTGAGCAGGGGGTGACTAAACGGGGACCAGCTAAGACTCTCACGGAGCTGGGGGTGATTGCAGTTCCTAAATCGGTTGAGGAGGCTCGACGGCAGCCGGTGGACAAGCAAAAAGAAAAAAGATCCCAAGAGGTGTAGAATCCGAAGCAGCCTCGTTTCAGTCGTCCGATTGGAAGGGATAAACCAGAGAGTTCGAAAACTCCGCGCGTCTTCAATATCATGGCTCAACTAGCCAATATTCCAGCGCGGATAATGTTGTATGAGTTGCTGCGGTTATCTAAGGAGACCAGGGAAGCCTTACAAGAGGCCTTGGGCGATTCAGAAGCGTTCCTCACTCGGATCAAGCCGGCACCTGAAGAACCAGAACTGTTAGCTCAACAATGCAATATAGCGGCCAAGAATCTTCCCTGCATCACCTTCACCAAAGAGGATATGCAGACGAAGAATTCAAATCATGATCGACCCCTGTATTTCATCGGGTATATTGGCTCCAGCGAAGTCAACCGAATCCAAGTGGATCCGGGTTCCGCTGTGAGTATTATGCCGCTTCGCCTGATGCATAGCCTTAACATTCCAGTCAGCAAATTGGCGTCCACAGGCACCGTTATCTACGGATTCAACACCAGCGGGTCGAGGCCTTTGGGAAAGATCCGGATAAAGTGTCAAATGGGCGATCTGAAGACGGAGGTTACATGCTACGTGATTGATGCTGAGACATCATATAACTTAATACTGGGTCGGCCTTGGATCCATAGTAATGTTATAGTTCCCTCCACCCTACATCAGTGTCTGAAATATGTCGACACTGATGGAAGGGTCAGGATGGTGGTCGCGGATAAGCAACCATTTAAAGGGTTTGAGAATTATTTCACTGATTCTCTCCTTTATGGTAACGAATCCGATACTGAACCATCGGTCCAGGGCACGGACAGCGGAGAAGAAGCTGATTCCGAAGCCGGATTCGATTACAATGGAGGTTTTGTTTTAAATGACATTGTACCCTTTGTAATCAATCTTGACAATGAAGAATCGTCAGATGGCAGTTGTAACTGACAACTTGCCAATATTGAAATAAAAGATGATTTAGGGTACTCACTGTCTCTTGATGATGCGATAAAAGGATTATATGATAATCCTGATTTGTATATGCCGCTCAGATCGTCTTATGTAACAAAGAAAAACCCCCAGTATTCTTTCGGGACAACCCTGGTTATCCCTGGCAGAATAGGAGGCGAAAAAGAAGTGGTTTACGGTAAAGGAGAAAATCTTCCGTTGCCAGATCATTTCCTAAGAGAAGATGAGGATGATGACAAATCTGGTCTACACTTATCTAAGTATAGTCCGGAAGCGCGCATGCTCATGGAAAAACATGGATATGATTTCACACTCAGAAAGTGTTTATACTTCGATCGAGGTTCCCGTATCCCAGTCAAAGCGGTATATGTACCAAAAGGGAAACCGGATGATTATTACCGTCACAAAAGAGGCTTAGGCTACGTCTCCTCGTCTGATGATGAATGTGGTTAGCAAATTATCGATCAAATTGCTAACAAAGCTAAGGATGGGTACTTTTCAGATTCATCAGAATGGGATTCCGATACGAGTTTGGGGGAAGTATTTAAAGCCCTAATGGTGAACATGGCTATAGCTGATCCATCCACAATGGAGAATGATGATCAAGTGCTAACGTGGGAAGACCCGTGGGTTCACCACCTAAACATGCAGTATGGTGATAGGTTCGAACAGAGGGAACCCCCCACTGAAGACGAAGTAGTCCAAATTAATATGGGCGATGAGGCCAACCCAAAGCCCATATTCATCAGCGGTAGTCTTCCCCCAAATGAGAAAGAGGAACTAATTGCTCTCATCAGGGAGTATATCGACGTCTTCGCCTGGAACTATGAAGACATGCCAGGGCTCGACCCCAATGTGGCAGTACATCGCCTCGATATCAAGTCGGATGCTAAACCTGTCAAACAACAGCAAAGACGGTTTTGTCCGCGGATTATGGAAGCCATTGAGGCAGAGGTTAAGTAGTTGATCGACTCAGGATTTATCCGAGAGGAGCAACATCCAGACTGGCTAGCCAACATCGTTCCCGTCAGGAAGAAAAATGGCAAAATCAGGATTTGCATAGACTTCAGGAACCTGAATGCGGCATGTCCAAAAGACGATTTTCCTCTCCCAATCACGGACGTCATCATCGACAATACGTGCGGATTTGAGAGGATGTCTTTTATGGATGGTTTTTTAGGATATAACCAAATCAAGATGCACCCCGATGATGAGAAGCATACAGCATTCAGAACGCCCCTCGGTGTCTTTTGCTACACGGTGATGCCTTTCGGTCTAAAGAATGCAGGCGCCACATACCAACGAGCGATGACTAAGATTTTCCAAGAACATCTCAGGAAAACGGTTGAGTGCTACGTTGATGATTTGGTCGTGAAAAGCCGCAACAAAGAAGATCACATCAAGGACTTGAGGACGATGTTCGATCTCATGCGGAGTCATCAGTTAAAGATGAACCCCACTAAATCCTTCCTTAGAATATCCAGCAGAAAATTCCTCGGATTCGTCGTAACCACGAAAGGGATACATATCGATCCTGACAAGGTGAAGGCGATACATGAATTGCAACCCCGAGAAATCTAAGAGAACTCAGAGGATTGCAAGGGCGTTTAGCTTACATTCGGCGGTTCATCTCAAATCTTTCTGGGAAGTGCCAACCATTTTCTAAGTTAAACAAGAAGGGCGTGTCATTTATTTGGGACGACGCATGCCAAAAAGCACTTGAAGATATCAAGACATATTTGACGAATCCCCCTATTCTTGTCGCACCAAAATCAGGTAAACCGTTCTTGATTTACATCAAGGCGATGAACCATTCGATAAGTACTCTATTAGCACAAGACGATGATAATGGTCACGAACAGGCAGTCTATTACCTAAGTCGGACCTTGATAGGTGCCGAGTCTCGATATCCGATAATTGAGAAAGAATGTCTCGCATTGGTATTCGCGGTACAGAAGATGCGACATTACTTGGTTGGGCAGACGATTTACGTTATTTCTAATGTTAATCCGATACGGGTATTCATGACTCAACCGGGTTCGATGAATTGGCGGTTAGCGAAGTGGACCCTTCTCTTGTCCTAGTATGATTTGCACTTCAAACAGCGGAAGTCGGTCAAAGGACAAGCGATTTGTGATCTTTTGGCGGCAAACCCGACCACGGATACGGCTGAAGTATATGATGACTTGCCAGATGAAACCCACGAGGTTAATACCACATCACACCAACAAGTATGGCAATTATACTTTGATGGCGCTTCGAGAGCAGTTAATAAGGCAATAACCCCCGGATGTCCTAAGGTCTCCTCCGGAGTTGGAGTTGTCTTAGTTTCCCCGGGGAAGCATGTGATGCCTCGGGCTTATTCAGTGACTGGTCCATGCTCCAATAACGTAGCCGAGTACAACGCGCTCCTCATTGGACTCAGTTTCGCCAAGGAGCTGGGGGTCGAATATCTCAAAGCTTTTAGGGATTCTCAATTAATAGTCAACCAAGTCCATGGAGAGTATAAAGTCAGGAACCAAGACCTGATCCCATACCACCAGGAGGCCATCAAGATGGCAGATTCTTTCAAAGAATTCTTTATTGAATACATCCCACGTCTCCAGAACGCTTATACGAATGCACTAGCAGCACTAGCAGTATCACTCGCGCAACCGCCCGAGACTGAACTGCTAGTCACAGTAAGATCACATCAACTCTGTATACCCATATACAATATGGATATCGAAGAGGAAGATGACAGGAACATAAACGCCAAGGAGGTGAACTCAACTCAAGTTGGGTCTGAGTCCCGAGATTGGCGTTTTCCCATCATTGACTACGTCCAATATGGTATTCTGCTAGAGGATGTAAAAGAAAGGGAATCAATCCGCCGAAGAGCACCAAGGTTCTTCTATAATACCGAGACCCGTACATTATACCGTCGAGGGTATGATGATTTGCTACTCCGATGCCTTTCAATTAAAGAAGCAGAAGAAGTTCTTAAGGAAGCACACGAAGGAGAATGCGGTGCGCATCAGCCTGGTCCTAAACTGTATGATCGCATCAGGAGAATGGGGTACTTTTGGCCAACAATGGTACGTGACGCAATCGAATACGCCCGAGGATGTCACGCCTGTCAAGTGCATGCAAATTATATGCACCAACCACCGGAGCGTTTACATACGTCCACCACGTCTTGGCCATTCGAGACTTGGGGTATGGACATTGTCGGTCCTATCTTCCCCCCTTCAGTCAAAGGTGATCGATTTATTCTCGCGATCACGAACTACTTTTCAAAGTAGGCTGAAGCAATTTCGCTTAAAGAAGTAAATACGAATAATGTCATCAATTTCATCAAGCATCATGTCATATACCGACATGGCGTGCCAAGACGGATCATTCATGACAACGGTCCGCAGTTCATAAGCAACGCTTTCGTCAGGTTCTGTGACAAATTCAAGATTCAAGATGTTTCGTCGAC
Source organism: Asparagus kiusianus (assembly GCA_022839385.1). NCBI lineage: Eukaryota > Viridiplantae > Streptophyta > Magnoliopsida > Asparagales > Asparagaceae > Asparagus > Asparagus kiusianus. Next base: position 8,448 of record BQKN01032257.1, read on the forward strand.
AGCTTATTACCCCGCTGCGAACGGATTAGCTGAGGCTTTTAACAAGACGATCATCAAGATCTTGTCAAAGCTCGTGAAGATCAATAAGCGAGATTGGGATGATAAACTCGGCGAAGCACTCTGGGCGTATCGTACCACTATACGCACACCTACGGGAGCTACCCCATATTCGTTGGTGTACGGATGTGAAGCTGTGCTACCGTTGGAGATTCAAATCCCGTCACTTCGAATCGCTCTCACAACTGAGATGACGACAGAAGAACAGCATCAAAAACATCTCGAAGAGCTCGAGAGGTTGGATGAAAAGTGCTTGGAAGCTCAACAACAAATTGAGTTTTATCAAGCCAGAATATCTAGGGCTTTTAACAAAAGAGTCCGACAAAGAAGCTTCAAGGAAGGAGATCTGGTCCTCGCTGCTCGCCGACCGATAATCCTCAATTCCAAGAAGAAGGGTAAGTTTGAACCCAAATGGGAAGAGCCATTTGTGATAGACACAGTCTACTCAAACGGCGCATATCGCCTAATTTCTCTAGAGGGCGTCAGGCAATTAATGCCAATAAATGGGAAGTTCCTGAAAAAGTACTATCCTTAGTACATTCAGGATAACCCATTTATCGGGAAGTTCCTTGAAGAATATTACACTTAATATTCTAGAGGATAACCCAAAATTATTTCCACCTCCAAAATCCCTCACTGATCAATTTCAATTGACAGTGAGTCCACCAAAAGTGTCTTTCTGGTCCAAGCCACCAACAAATTCCCCTCTTTATTCTTTCCAGGAACAAGAGGTCCACTTTCAATTCAGAGTCTCCTTTCGATAAATGAAAGAACTCCCCTCTTTTCTCTTTGGTTAAACCTCTTCATGGTTATAATCAAAGTTGAAATCCCATTTCGATAAACGAAAAACTCATCTAGATAACCGATCCTATAAAAGGAAAGCTTATTTAGATTTTCCGCATTCTCGGAGTGGAGATCCCACTTCTAGTTTCTTTCTTGCACTGGAATTAGAATATAAAATTCTTCCTTTCCAGAATCAAGGAATAGAATATAAAATTCTTCCTTCCTTATTCGGGGAATAGAATATAAAATTCTTCCTTCCCACACCAATCCTTTTCCAAGAATTTAGGATTCATCCTAGGAAGTTTATCCCGAATCCTAAGCAGGGATAAGTCTGCGCCTAACACGCGCTGCTGGTTTAGTCTTTCTCCGTAGAAGAAGACACCAGAGTTCGATTCTGGGGTATTTGTTGGCCTTCTTGTTTTGATGATGTTTAACAAACAATTTACCACTAATGTTGTTTGTCTAGTATTTGTGTTTTCTTATTTATTATAGACAAACAACGTTGTTGGAGGTTGGATGGATTAAGCCTACACGATCATATCAATCAGAGGTTGGCGGAATTGTGGAGTGAAGCTTATGCATTTCAAAGTTCAAGATCCAAGTTTAGCTTCATCCGTAAATATATCAAGTCAAGCCTATTGAAGATCAAGATCAATCTTTGGTATATTTAGTTTAGGTTTTATATTATGTGTGTTAGATACTCTAAGCTCAATATCATATACACGCACGTATTTGGTTTCTATGCATATATATAGTTATATATATACATACA
>BQKN01032359.1:0-10174 GCA_022839385.1 Asparagus kiusianus
AAAATAGATAATGAGGGTATACAATTGTAATAAAATGTGATTATCAACGATATGATCTTCCTAACATCGTCATTTTCACAAATGACGTTTGTTTTCCCAATAGCGACCTACTATGTGATGTGTTGCTATTTTATCTGTCATCATACTTCTATGTCACTGAACGACGTGATCTTCCTAACATCGTTATTTTCACAAATGACATTCGTTTTCCTAGTAACAACCTACTATGTGATATGTTGCTATTTTATCTGTTATTATACTTCTATGTCAGTGAACGACATGATCTTCCTAACGTCGTCAATTTCACAAATGATGTTTGTTTTCCCAATAGCGACCTACTATGTGATGCGTTGCTATTTCAATCGTGATCGTCATACTTTTGAGTCACTGAACGACGTGATCATTCCAACATCACCATTTTTACAAATGATATTCATTTTTCCTATGACGGGCCTACCATGTGATGAGCTTCATTTTCACATTCCCAAAACTTGATTATAACTTAGTCATTTATTTATATCACACATTTGATCCAATGGCTAGAAAGGCTAAGGATAGAGGAAAAATCTTAGCACTTTAGTCTAAGAGAAACTCTTCAATAACTCATCATACTGAGAGGAAAAGTATGACTAGTCCAACTCAAACGGTAGTTAGTAAAGACATATCAAGTCCGTTGATAGCTGAGGGTTTGCTAAAAATCCTAAGTTGCGATTATTAATTACACAAAAGAAGATAATAATATGTGGATAAAACTATAAATTTTATTCATATAATGATTGAAGTTACAACTACAGAAAGTCAAAGTACAAAGATTGAACTTAGAAGACTTGAACTGCACTACGAGGTTTTACAAGTTCTTTCGACGACCTTCGAATTACACTATGAAGTTCGGTTGTAAGTTCTTTCGACGACCTTCGATAACATCTTCTTGTGCAATTTATTGAGCCTTTTACAATGGTGTTAAGCTTCGTCTGCAACAACATCGCATTTCTTGTTATTGAAGTTCCATCTTCCATTCCTTGGCATGAAGTCTTCTCCATGCCCGACTTTTTAACTTTGGTGCTGGTAGCACCCGCCCATCTGCTTGGGTAAATTGAGTACTAATAAAAACACCACAAACTCTGAGCATAGGATCAACATCTTCCCTATTATAACGGAACGTGGATGAGTTACAGAGTGAGGTGGCATCTTCAAAATAGCTGCTGATGCTCGTGAGAAGAAGGATAAGCGCTTCAATGGGTCCGTAAAGCTACTACATAACCTAAGGTCCAAATGAAGGGTTGCACTCGAAAGTCTAGCAAGTTATTAAAACACATCCTGACCTCAGTTCTGAAAGATTGAGAAATTCTCAAATAAAGGAGCCACTACAAAGATCAAAAGGACAAAGTTAGCACAAGGTTCGTCAGACAAGCGAAGTTCGTCAGACAAGTGAATCTCATTAGACAAACAAAGTTCGTTAGACAAATGAACCTCGTCAGACAAACAAAGTTTGTCAGACAAGTGAACCACGTAAAACGAAGGAGCCTTATCAAACCAACGAGTTTCGTTGGAAAGATAGATTTCTTACAACTGGGGAATAGGTTTCATTGAACCAACAAGTCTCATCAAACAAAAATGTAATGAACAGTTAGGGGAAGATTATTCATCTACCCAACAAGAGATTAATTGATTAAAGCATAAATTTTACACTGGTGGAGAGATGTCAAACTTAATCAGAGTTTACCTGAAGCAGCGACATCGAGCAAAGGGACCATAATATTAATTTTGCCTACCTCATCAGCGACGGTCATCCCAATGAAGTGACAGATTCATGTTGATCAACAGCTCGGGAACTGTTGGAGTCCAACCAACTTCATTTAATGAGATTAATTCGAATTACAAATCCCAAAATGACGAAGGTCATGTCTCTTGCAGAGCTTGAATTTTGAGACTTAGTTGAGACCAGTTTGAACCTCATCTTTGAAGGCTAAAATGACGAAGGTCATTATTTTGATCAAACTCGAATATTGAGACTCAATTGACATCAATTTGAACCTCATTTCCAAGGTTCGAAATGACGAAGGTCATTGTTTTAACCAATTTTGATAGTCATGATTTAGTTAGAATCAGTCGAACCTTGTCTTCAATTTCAAAACAGATGAAGGTCACTATTTCAACCAAGTTCGATAATCGAGATCTAGTTGGAATTAGTCGAACCTCATCTGCAATTTCGAAATACTTGAAGGTCATCATCTCAATCAAGCACTAGTTGAGATACTTCGAACCTCGTCTTATAACTCAGTCAAGATGTCAGTTCATGTCGATTAACACCACTTCGAACCTCGTATTAAAATTCTAAGACTTGGTTTGTGATAGTTATCTCACAGTTTTTGAAATAATGAAGTTCGTTGAATCTCACATCAGAATTATGGAGTTCGTCATGATGTCTTTAAAAAGTTCTAAGTGTTGAGACTCGTTAAGACAAGTCTTATGCATTGCACGACTAATGAACTTTATTAAAGAAGAACCAAAGTGCACAATGGAGAAAGTTGACTGATAAAAGCACAACTGTATTGATAAAATATCATTATAAATGTTCAACAGTTTAGCGGATTTCCTAAGCAAGTTGGTCTATGGATTCTTGATAAGTCATTTCAACCTTAGCCATCGCTTGCTTGCATAGATCATCATCAGAAGATACTTTTACATTACTTACGATATTGCTTAGCCTCTTCAAATCATCAGACTCAATATGAAGCAGTGTTTGATGTTCTGCCTGCTGGGTTGCTAAGGTTTGCCGCATTCCTTCCACACTCTTTAACTCATTCTCCGCTTTTGCCAGCTTAGCTTGGAGGTCAACAAGCCCATCTCTGTAAGATTCGACTAAGCATTGCTGGTTGCGTTCAGCATCAGAGACCTTTTTCTTCTTGCTGGATAATTCTTGGCTGATTTCACCAAGCTCTTTAACCTTCTGCTTCTTCTCAAGTACTTGGCGTTAAAGCTCAAATAAGAATCATCCTTGTGCCTCAAGAGCTGCATAGCGCGTTCTTCAGCCATAGGGAGTAAGGACTGATTGCGACGATCTTGCCACTTTTTAAAAAGACTTCCAACCTTTACCAAATGCATCTAATAGGACAGCGTGGCTATATCGCTAGTCAAGTTCTACATTACATACAAAAGAGGTTCCAACACTACCTTAATCCCAGCAAAATCCTCACCACGATCCAATATCTGAGTAGGGGATTCCCTTAGAATGGTGAGGAAATTATTCCGGGCAATTGACACCCCAAATTCTTTAAACAAGTCAAATGAAGAAGAGGGTGTAATATGGGAAGGCGTCGCTTCTGACTGGCCAGCAGACATAGATGTTATTTCTGACGAGGTGAACAAAGTTAAAATTAGCATACCAGTGGGTCCCATGGAGGGTTGGGTTCCCTAAGCACAGCTTTAGTGGATTGTCGAGGGAAGAGTCTACTCTTAGAAGCCTCATGCTGAAAGCGTTCAAATGGCTCATCAGCATGAACGGGATCCCCATATTCACCAAAAGCAGCTTCGGCTCCAAGAGCCTCATCCTCCCCAGCAGCGGCGGGGTATATTACTCTTGTATTCATCAACGCGCAGAGATCTCGGAAGTGTTCTCTCATCTAGAGCCGCATCCACCTCTTCTTGAGTCTCATGAGGACTAGAAGGTCAGGATTCTTCTACATCGCCATTTTCTTAGGCATATAAGAATTCTTTAAGTCTCGGTATGCGATTCCTATTAGAAGTGTTCCCGAATCTATAGCAACGTCAAATGAATCATAGTCTCGATGAATTGATATTAAAGTTTGGGATCACGGTATTCGCCATGCAATGCCACTTGCAATAAGCAAGTGTTGTCCGGGGCTGATGATCCTATTGTGTGAGTGAGAAACAAGCACCTATACCACCTGCGACAGTCCAATACCAAGCCCTTGTTCCGATAACTAGGCTACAAGCCTCAGATTGTAATTGGGTGTTAGGGTTGCTAATGTACCAACTGGTCATAACCGATTTGGTGGGCAAACGGCAAGGCAGATAGGGTTCTAATACACACATGGGGCCAAAGCGGTAAAGGAGATACCCTGGATGAATGTTCAGGAGCCATGTGAAGCAACCAAGTGACAGGGTAGTGTATCCCTGACCATTGGATTCGTCTATTATAGCTTGGCCTAGTTGGTCCTGGGAAAATAAGGAAAACACCGGTTGAACTCGAAGGTCTTATGATTTAGGAGGGTATGTCTCACCAAGACCATATAACGCTTACTCCAATCTGAGTTTTCCAACCTCTGGATGAAAGAAGTAGCATGTCCCTCTATGCAAGCGAAAGGCACGCCCATAAGTGTGAGACAGTGCATGACAAACCACTCTATAAGATAGGCGTAGGGTAATTCTACCTGAGGGTTCTCAGCACCGTGAGAAAAGCATAACATAAACGCTACAATCCCTAATGGACACAGTCGAGCATGGCAGGTAGAAGAGCATATTGACGGCCGTGTACCAAACAAACAGGCAAAAATACCACCTCTACTGGCAATGCATCAAAACTGCAGAAAGGTACAATAATATGCTTGAGTCATAACATGAGATATCCTTCCAGTAAGGCTTTGGAAGAAATCGGCTCCCCACATTGGAAAAAGACCCCATCATGTGATCTGCGGTACAAGATTTGAGAGACCGTGTCGTAATTGAATCGGAGAGCCTTCTGTTTGATGGCGGCCACTTCTTTAGCATCATCCGTTAGTATCCCGTACAAGACGTAGTCAATATACGGAAATCACCAATCTCTGGGTTCCATCTCAATTGATGTTGCACATGCGATCTCCGTTGTTGTCTCATTTGAGCAGTGTTCTAAGGGAAGCTTTGGATGGTACAAGTCACGACCCATGATGAATATCGTCATCTCTCCTTTTGGTGGCAATGCTAGAGAAGTTTCCAACGAGGCTAAAGCATCCGTATATGTACTTTGGGCTCGTAGGATGTGTTCGATGAAGAAGCCTTCAAACTTCTGAGCCAACTCTAGCACAACGAAGTGATATGGGAATAAGTCCTCATTACGTACTTCATATTCTTCTCGGACTTGATTCACAATAAGCTGAGAATCATCATAAGCCTCGAAGTGTCGAATGTTGAGCTTTTCTGCCAACTGCATCCCTAGTAGTAAAGCGTTGTACTCTGCTACATTATTGGTACATGGCTCGATTAGAGAGAATCCTATTGGGATTATATGACCGTCTGGGGATATAAGTACCACCCCCATGCCAGCGGTGCTTCCTCCATTAGGGTTTGCGCTGGATGCACCGTCAAAGAACAAATTCCAAACTTGTATAACTTCTTGAGTTGCACAAAGCTTCAACGACTTCATCAGGTAAATCTTCATATAATTTGGATGATTCAGATACCGGATGGTCGGCTAAGAAATCTGCCTGAGCTTGACCTTTAACAACCTTCTGAGGCATAAATTGTATGTCATATTACGACAGGAGGATCGCCTATTTCGCTAGACGACAATTCAGAGAAGACGGCTTTGTCATGAGCATTTTCAAAGGATTTACTTTGGAGGTGACATGAATCGATTGTCCGACCAAATAGTGTCGCATCTTCTAGACAGTAAACACTAAAGCAAGGCACTCCTTGTTCACTGGATTATATAGGTGCTCGGTTCCAATTATGGTTCTGCTAAGGTAGTAGATTGCTTGCTCATGTCCTTGGTCATTATTATGAGCTAATAACGCTCCAAGGGAATGATTCATGACCCTCACATACAACAGGAAAGGTTTCCCTAATATTGGGGCCACAAGAACAGGTGGTTAAGTGACGTATATTTTAATCTCCTCGAATGCCTTTTGGCAATCTCCATTCCAAACGAATGAAAATCCTTTCTTCATCGGCTTGGTGAAGGGCTGACAGCGTCCTGAGAGGTTTGATACGAATCTCCAGATGTACGCCAATCTGCCTTGCAAGACTCTGAGCTCTTTGATATTTCTTGGAGTCGGTATTTCTTAGATAGCACGAACCTTTTCTGGGTTGAGAGAAATTCCCTTAGATATGACTATGAATCCTAGTAATTTACCGCTAGAGACCCCCAGGAACAATTTGGTTGGATTCATCTTTAGTTGATGTGCTCGCATGATGTCGAACATCATCTTTAGGTCTGCAAGTGAAGCTCTTTCTATTTCCCTTTATCGGTTGTCTTCTTAGGAACAGAACCCCCAGCCTATGGGGCTTGCTCTTCTGCTCCTTGAGCATCTTGGCTATAGTTTTTTAAATATGTTTTCCCTGATCGGGTGCCAGGGTTATCTCTTTAACCTGCTGCAAGGACAATCCTCTCTTCTTCAGAGTCCATGAGAGGTTTGAGATGATCGTCATCCTCATTTATAGAGGGACAAAGTCATATTGGATGACTTTGTCTTGCCTCTCTTTTTTTTTCGTTGATGCACTTGTCCATTGCTAGTCTTCAATTAAGTCAGGATGGACCCACATGATTTCTCCTTTTTGAGTAGTGAAGGGTACCAAACCTTTATCTTTCTGACCATGCGAGTCAACATTCTTCATGTGTATTTCTCCCTTAGGGATAAAGATAACACCGTCCGTTATCGTTACAGGAGGAAAATCTCCGAACTGGACCGATATCAAATTGGTGGACACGATCTTCTGTTCTGGTTTTAGCTTGACTACATTAGCATTGACCATGTGTTGCAGAATATTCTTGAAGATATAAGATCTCCTCGTTGGATGTCCTAGCATTCTATGATACCGACAGTAGTTAGGATCATCTACTTTCCCTGCTTCTTCAGGTTTCTTCACTTTAGGAAATTTCAGCTTGTTGTTCTTTCGAAGTAACTAGAATAGGGTGCCTACATGTTCCTCCTTGAAAGAGTACTGCTTGGGCACCCTTTGTTGATTTGATGTCTTGCCCTGCTTTGCCGACGACACTCGGGTGTTGGCATCAGCGGCCAGAGTCTCCTTTCCCTTGGGTCTGGGAGTATTGCCTTGGTTGCGTTGTGCTTGCGGCTTTGGTTTGTTAGCTTCTTCAGCTCTGACTTGGGAAACGATCTCTTCTGCCTGCTCTCCTTGTGAGACCAACTCTTCCAGGAGCGACATTCTGCTACTCCCATTTGAGCCAGGAGATGGGTCTGCAAGTTGTGCCTGCAAGTTTCCACCAAATTAGATTGTCATACCTGATGGGCATCGTAGGGCCATACTTCAGAACCTCTCTACAAGGTCTTTATGGATACTCTTCCTCTGCTTGGTGGTGAGAAGGGTCGGGATAGACTTTTGAATCATCTTCGAAGAACCTGGCTAAGAAAAGCATTTCTAGATATACTCATTTCTGAATAGACCTAGTAGGCAACTTCATAAACCATTTTATGGCAACCCCCTTAAGGGTGTCGATGAACAAACGTGTCAATATGGCATCGTTTGCTATCATATCTCTAGTCTGTGACTTGAAGTAATAGATGTGTTGGTTTGGTGATCCTATACCGTCAAAAGCCAATAGATTCGGGGCCTTGAATTTCGGAGGATAGGGAGTTGTGTCCCATTTTGCGGGGTAAGGCCGCACTACTCCACCATCTTAGAGTTCGTTCCTATTGGCAATTGCATTGAGATGAGCTTCCAATTCCTCCATCTTGGCCGATTGAGGATTGTGCTCATTCTCACCCTCTTTCTCTTCTTCAGAGGTGGACTTTATACTATGAGCTTCATGGTCCGAATTCTCGTTCACTTTATCCTTCCCTTTTGACAATTTCGTCTTTCAGGAGGATTTGGCTTTTTGGACCTTTTCTGCGATAAGCTGAGTCATCAGATCTCGCGGTTGATTGAGAGTCTCTTGTTGAACCTGGAGCATGGATTGATGTTCATCGACCCTCCTTGCTAGGTCATCTGAGCTCCCTGTCATGTAAACAGAATTCTCATGTACTACGAAAGAGCTCGAGGACTGAGACTCCGCGATGGTCGAGTGTTCCTCATCAGAAGTTGCTCCTCTAGCCAGTCATTTGTAATTGATAGGAGAAATGGCTCCCGTCTGAGTCCAGGTGTGTCGGTATATCCCTTCAAACTCATCGTAGATTTCTCTGACGGTCGGCGAACGACTTGTTTCCGAGTCATCAGAGCTATGAGCTAAGGTTTTCCCTCTACTGATCACATTGATAGTAACCGTAGGGTATTCGGTCTCCGAAGACTTCTTCCTATAATGTCGTTGTCGCTTGGTAGGCCGGGCGATGTTCGTCAATTGATTAAACACTGAATGCCTTGGTTCAAAAGTGCAGCATGGGCATTCTGAGAGGACTGCAAAGATAAGTCACTCACAATGACATAAATGAAAGGCTTGTCGTACTGGACTTTCTCTTGAAAGTAACTCTATTAAGTTAGATACCTGGGGAGGTTCTCTCACAGAACGTGAGGCTAGAGATGAAACCCACTGTCCCTCAGTGGACAGGACCGGTTCTTGTTGAATTTGGATCTTGAATCCATGTTAATCTCTTTGGACACGACAGATCACGTAACGTTCTGAAGTAGGAACACGAGGGTCGTGTTCTGTTTTACCAACGCTAGATCCAAGTTTGTGTTTTGTTAGTGAAACGCATCACTGCTGGTTGCATTTTTGTTGGTTAACGCGGTCCTGAGGTCTGCGTTTTGGGTCTTGAACGCACTCCTGGGAGTTGCATTTAGAATCTAGAATGTGCTCCGGAGAACTGCATTCAGTTTGGGAAACATTTCCCTAAGGGTTGCATTTTGAAATTGAAATACATCCTTGAGGACTGTGTTTGGGTGTTAAAACGCGTCCCGAAGTGTAAAACCCCGAAAATTTGAATATTATGTGAAAATAAAAATAAATATGCTATATGGTGAAAAATAACATATTTTAATGTTTTAGTATGATAGGAATGGATTTGAGATCAATTCACTATATATTTGTGAATATATGAGTGCAAATGTACAAAACATGCATGGAGAGAAATCTGGAAAAATGACCAGTTAAGAGTTAATATATTTTACACACTGATGCATTTGGAATCTAGAAAAACTTGAAAGATTAAAGTTCTAGGTCACTTCAACATCTTTCCAACATATCTTATATCACCTCATTCTGAGATCGGATGAGAAAGTTTTAGCCAAAATACCGAAGGTTAATTTTTTAGTCAAACTAGGTTTCCTGGTTTGGGTCAAACGAGTTTATTTCGGGTTTGCATATATATATATATATATATATATATATATATATATATATATATATACATGTGTTTTCATGAAAATTATCATCTTTACATCAGAGTTTCAAATCATAGCAGCCCCTCTTCCTCTCTCTCAAACCATATCCCTAAAGTGAGTTTTTGGGAGAGTTTGTGAGGAGAACGTCGAGGAAAAGTCAGGATTTTCGGTGTTTCGCGATGGGGTAATCACTTGATGTTCTATTCAGAGGCTTGTACACGTGCAAAGGCAAGATCACATCTGTCCAAACATTTTCCTTGAATAAAAATCATGTTTTTAAGAGATTTATATATATGTTTAACTTTATGTTTAGGATTTAAATCTAATGTTAAACATGTTACATGTGATGTTTATGATTAAATCTTATGTCAAGAGCAGTAGAACGAATCTAAAACTAAGATATTGACCCGGTCATGATCATTAGGGTTTATTTTAATGAGTTAATTACAATTTAATATGATTTATATGCTTTAGATAGTCGAAATAAACAAGAATTAGGTTGTTTTGCATGTTAAACCCTAGATCTATGTGTTCATGTGATTCATCTTGTTTAAACAAACTCCAGGTTAAGTATACATGACAATGGAATCAAGTTTTATTTATATAATCTGATAAAAACCCGAGTTTTTGAAGAAAACACGAGAGAATAACAAACTGTACATTTTTGGCCTGTTCAGTCGACTGAAGTTGCCATCAGTCGACGACGGGAGGTCATCAGTTGACCGATGGCAAGCATCAGTCGACTGACGGACTTGTGTTTGCCCTATTTTTTTTAAACGACCCTATCAGTCGACCGATGAGATTGTCGGTCGATTGATCAAGTCGGCTTTTATGAGATTAAAAATTTTGCTAGTGTATTCGTTTGGTTAGCATTTTTGTGCAAGACGTGAGCTGATATTCACGCATAGTTCGAAGAGTACACGTACGGGGATTGAGTATGCATGATTACATTGTTTGGGGTATC
>BQKN01032387.1:0-13852 GCA_022839385.1 Asparagus kiusianus
ATATATATATATATATATATATATACATATATATATATATATATACATACATATATATATATATATGTAAACACACCCAAAAATTATTTTTTACATCAGATTTGTGCACCCTAGTAGCCAACCTCTCTCCTCAAAACACTAGAGTATATTTGTGGTGAATTTTGAGAGCTTTATGAAGCAAATACCGAGAAGAGGGCGAGCTTGTTAGCATTTGGCGAGGAAAAACTTGTTTTCTTACATCCTTGGGTTTTCTAGCAGCATTTTGAAGTGAGTTTCATCTCCTCCAATCCCATCCTCATTTTTAATTGATTTTTATTGTGTTTTATTTGTTTTTTCTTGAGCCTTGAACCTTGTTTAAGTATGAATATTTTTCTCATAAGGTATATGATATAAAGATTCGACCTTTTTGCTTAAAAAGTTATAAACGAATTCTCTAATGTGAATTTAAGATCTGAAATAAATTTTAATATGATTTTTCATTGAGTTTTATTGGCTTCCGTGATGTTTTTAATGAATATGAACATGTTAAGGTTTAGACAACTTAACTAGATATTATGTTTGTGTTTCATGTAGATAACTTAACCCCAATCATATTAAATAAGATTTATTTTATGTGTCTTCATACAAAATTAGCAATTTGTAGCATTGTAGATCAAAAACTAAAAACTAAAACATGTATTCTATTTGTGCTCAGGTCAGACGACCGAAGTGAAGGAGTTGGCCGACCGATCCCTATTAATTTGCATGTGCATATTTGTGCATGTATTTCAATCAACCGAAGAGTTATTTTCGGTCGACTGATCTGTATTGCGCTATGTTTGTTGTTCAATTGATACGTGAGTTAATCGTGAATACAAAGTTCGGGTTTGCACATTGAGACACGTGTTTGGATGCTAAAGTATACGTTTTGGGGTTTCGTCCGCACGAGCAATAGAGGTGAGTAACATATATTCCCGAGATTTTTCATAAAAGATAGTGACATATATATATTGCATTTTATTATAGTCGGATGCTTGAGTGCGTTAGTTGGTATATCGCAATGAGACTGCGGTAGACTACGCTCAGGGTGGTTAGTAAAAGTACCCTAGAGGGAGGATGAATAGGGTTAATGCTAATCTAAACCAATTTTATGCTAATTTAAAAACTTATTGATTAATTAATTCTTGCAAGACATATATGAATTAGTTATGAGCAAGAATATAAATTACAAGAAAGATAAACAAGTTATAAGCAAGAGCACAAAATAAATGTACGCTAATGCAAATGCAAACATAAGATATAATCACGAAGTTTGGTCAACCCTTGACCTACGTCTCCACTCCTCACCTTGAGGAGATCTCCACTATATTCTCAAAAAGATTCTACACACTCGGTTTTTTAGCTCACCAAAAACTTTCATAATCTATTCACATTATAATCACACAAACTATAACCTTAAGTATTGGTCCTCACGTGTCGCCTCCCTCAAGTGGTCGGATTCACACCTCTCTCTAGGCTTCACTATCGATGCCACTCCTCTTGATATCAACCACGTCCTCACCACACACTCCTATCGGTATAAATTTGTATTACAAAGTGATACTTACAAATAAAGCTCAAATACAAATATTTGTTCTTTATATTGAATGAGAACACAATGAAGCTTACTCTCACTATATCACCCACTACAACCCAATAATATATTGTATGAAATATCAAAAGCTCAATAGGGATGTGTGTGATAAATGAGAACAATAAAAATCTAACTCAAACTAATCCAGCAAAAATATGAATATGAAATTCAATGATAAAATAGCTAGATAATAGAGTTTAGAAAACTTCTCCATAAACACAAAGAGTTGTAGAAATGATGATGAGGGTGAATTCCTCAATTGAAATTGAAATCCTTCTTTTTGTGAAAAACTCCTCTTTTGAAACAAAACTTAAAACACCAACTAAACACCTCTTAAAACTTTTGCAAAACTTGATTAAACAATTTTCTTAGTTCCTTGAAGAGTAAAATGTAATAGGGTATTTTTAACAACTCAAAACATTAGCAAAAACCCAAGTAAACAGACCAAAAACCTATACGAAAACAAAACAGAGAACTAGCCATTACTATGCAACGGCTATAGTGGTGGTCGACCGTGACAACATGTTCGGTCGACCGTAGGAGCCTGAGAAGCAGATCCGGGAATCTGCTCCTGGCCGGTCGACTGTAGTGACACTTGCGGTCGACCGCGAATTGATATATGGGGATTTTAGGTTTAAAACTGGTTTTTGACACGTCTTAAAAAAATATCAAATGTTATCCAAAAATAATGAAACTTTAGGAAAAGTTTATAAACATGAAATAAACATGTTTGAAAAGGAATTTTTGGATTATCATTTACCATTTGTAAAAAAGACATCTTTTACAAAACATACATAAAAAGATGTTTTTGATGAAACTTGAATATGAATTTTGACATGTGGAAATATAATGAAACTTTATGAAATGTTTTTATAAACATTATAAAACATGAATGTAATGTTAACAAGATCAATAAATCAATATCACATTGTTTTCTCAAATTAACTCATTTTATGAGAAAATCAAATTTGTGTGTATTGAGCTTGAAATATATTCACAGAATATATGCTACAAAACAACCAATATACCTAAGAGATTGTGAACACGGCTTGCTCTTGAATCTTTGACTCTGGATATATAGTTAACTTATATAAAGAAACAAGCCACAACCACCAGAAACAAATTAGTTGTAAATTATTTGGAAAATCATCATCAAAACAAAAAGGCCAACAATCTCACTCTTTTTGATGATGACAAACAATTTATAAAATATATATAAAAATGAATAAAAATACTATACAATGTCAATGCTCACAATTTTCTCCCCATTTGGCAACATCAAAATAGGGAAAATTAGAAGCAAAGCTCCCCTTGCATTTATGCACATGTTAGAAAATATATAGAAAGGAAGCTCCCCCTGTCAAAGTGCATGAGTGATAATAAAGATAAGTCATATGAATTGCACACTCAATAGCCAAACACAAGAGGTTAGCAAATAAATGCTCCTCCTACAAAACACCTGTGTATCCATAAATACATGAATATGATCCAAACACCACATACTTAAGGACCATCCACAAGAAAAAAAATATCTACATAGAAATAATTCATCATAACAAGATGAAACATAAAATAAATGTGATTTGGCACACAATGCATCATTTAAAATCCACAACCAACATAGATTGAAAAACATAAACTTACTACATGATGTTTGCAAATTAAAACACAGAAAAATAGCATCCAACCACACGAATATCCAAATCCATCAAAAACCCACACAGTTTGAATCAACTGCTAGTTAACTAAGATATTACATCACAAAATAAAACATAACATAAAAATTGTCCACATAGAAAATGACTCATCAATCTCCACCATCACTAGAACCATCACCATCTGAGCATGTGCCTGAACCAGATTCTTCATCAGAACCTTCGTCAGAGCCAGAGGTAGAACTAGAACCAGAAGCCTGAATCCCAAGGGATAGACGCTGGAGCCTGAGGATCTCTCTCACATCCCTCTGAATACTAGAAACACGAGCATCAAGGCTATCCAAACGATCAGAGATCTCACTAGAAGAGATAGGAGAAGTACGAATACGAGGACGAGGTCTAGAACTAGAAGAGGGTCTAGAAGGTGAAGCTTCAAGAGAAGGGGCAACAATGACTTGAGGAGTAGATAAATGGGATTCTAAAAGTCTCATCCTAATAAGAGCAGTTCTATCAAAGAATTCCTTACTGGGTTCAACTTTGGGTTCATTAGTAAGGTCGACACAGAAATGGGTGAGAATTTTGGTAATGGTGGACCCAAAGGGAAGGAACTTGTAATGAGGACCCGACATGATGTCAAAGAAAACTTTCCCCAATTGACTTTAATTTTGCAAAGATGGCATAAACAGCAGCTACTTTATTGGGAGCAAAATGATCAAAACTACCGATCTTGGGGATCAAGTTGTAAGCAATAATTCTGGTAATGAATTTAGCAGTGGGATTAAGAGAATTGTTGGACATAGGATAATTATAGCCAGGACGAAAAATCAGAGAATTAACATCAGGATCATCATGCTCAACATTAACAAGATCAATATCTCCTATAGGAATTTTAAGAATTTTTGAAAGTTCAGCAGCTGAGAAAACAATTTTTGTATTTTTAACATAAGTTCTGATGACATAGGTTTCGTTATCAGGCATCATGGTAGTCATGTTAGCATAAAACAGAAACAAGAAATGGGTAATGCGGAACTTTCTTTTTATGGGACAAGAGATTGAGCAACCCTATATCTCCAAAATATTAGGGGATAAGGTAGGGCATGAGATCATCAAAATTAACACATCTACCAAGATGAATTTTCAGATTGCTAAGCTCCCTATATTTTCCAACTAGAGTTATGTTCCTGAGATAATCTTCATAATGCACAGCTGTAGGAAAAGGAACTTTGTCCTTTTTAGATCTCTTCTTGAGAGGAGGCATGATAACAGAGAGGATTTAAACACACCAGAAACTTAGCCTGAGATCAGAACCCTAGATAACATGACATAGATAATAAAGAGATAGAATTCAAGGCTTTACTGAAAGATGATGACCAGAGGATGGGCTCGGCAAGGAGAGTTCCCCTTCAGGCCCAATAGCAGCGGGCGACCGTAGAGAGGGCGACGGTAGACCGTGAAGGAGTGGGAACGAATCTAAGGTGTTGACGAGGAAATGGGTGAAATTTGGGAATGATGGGAAAAGGAGAGATCGGATCACATATGAGGGATAAATCAATGGTTCAGATCAATTTGGACATGGATCGACAGTGGAAAGGAAACGGGTCTCAAATAAATTAAAACCAAAACCCAAAACCCAAAATCTTAGTAAGAAACTGGGTGTAGAAATTCCTCCTATCTGGTTGACCGTCGTGCTATACTTGGTCGACCACGAGAAATCTGAAGCAATGTAAACTTGAAAATTGATAAAAAATTGAAAGTTTGTTTTATTCTTTAATAATCTTAAATATATATGTACTAATAATATATTCAAGAGATCATAAAATATATTCAATATGTAATCCATGAAAATTTCATTCAAAACATATTTTTAATTACAAATGTCATTTTGAAAACATGAAATTCAAAAGCAAAATACACAATATTTAAAATTTTGAAATCAAGCACATTTTGGTACCCAAATATTTTTGGTACCAATAGGATTAGGGACATGACCCCTATCCTTTGAGTTCAAGGCCCTTAGGTTATGAATCCATTTAGGCATGTATGGTGCATGAACACAGTCAAAACAAAATTTATATAAATGGCCTTTTCAATTGCAATTTGTACAATGAAAAGGTTTAAAAGATTTACGTTGACCAAGTGGTGGTGCACGTAAATCATTTGCAAAAATAGGTTTATCTTGGAAATTATTTTACAAACGAGAAACTCTCTTCAAATCAAATCAAAAATTAGTGAAATGACCAAAATGACCACAAAAATCATACTTGTACACATGAGCATGTTTTTATGGTTCATTTTTTTTCTTCTTTTCTTTCAGGCGGTACAGAGGTACAGAGAGCCGTAGGATAACGGAGTTCTTGCATAATCGCCGTCATATGAGTATTAGTAGAGGCTCCATAGTAGATTTTAAATTTTTATTCAGATATTAGTATTTCATTTCCATATTGTAAAGGCAGTATGCCTTAGTACACTATTTATTTGATTCATGATGAGACATTTATTTATCTCAGACAGTAAATGTATTTTCGTTGAGAAATAATTTTATTTATGAGATATCTCCTTCTTTATCATGTTTATCATGTTCAGTTCTTTGTTTTGCCTGTTTACCTACACTTTTCTTTGTTCCACTAGAGGATACTTGATATAGGTGTATCTTCTCTTCGGAACTTAGCGATCCTCATGGGAGCTTGAGGATAAATGATTCTCATGATAACATGAGAATAGAGGTGTCAAACAGTACAAGGGAACACAGGAGGAAGCGTGGAACGAGACGACGAGCAGAAGAAACGAAGTATCCAGTTTTCAGCCTGTGAGTCGACTCATCTCAGTCATGAGTCGACTCATCAGGTTGAGTTGACTCATGACTGTCATGAGTCGACTCATCGTTGGTTTTTGAGTTCTGTCCAGTTTCTGACGAGTCAACTCATCTCAGTCATGATTCGACTCATCGATGGTTTCCTAGTTCATTTGGGTTTCTGTTCACACGAATTCATGTTGGTTTTGGGTCTGGTTATTTACCAAATTACCATCCACGTTTGTACACCTATATAAAGGATTGTTTTAGGGTTTCTAAACAATCAGAGAGAGAATCAGATAGATTCAGAGAGAGATTCTAATTATTGTATTAGGGTTTAGTGAGAATTGAGAGTTTGTTCTCGATTCTAGTGAGATTGTGAGAAAGGGATTGTAATCTTTTCATACTCATAATCTAGAGAAGGTATTTTCCTTCGCCATATACTGAATTGTGCTTGTGTTTCTATCATCCTCTTCTCAACCCACCTTTTGGTAATTCCGCGACCAAAGGGTGCTCACACGGCAACTCATATCAAGTTGGTATCAGAACGATCAGATCCTACTAAGGGGGCATCCTATGTATGGACCTGACTCGATCGCAATACAAGGAGCTTGGCGAGATCCTTATTTCATTAGAAGGAGTCCAAGATTTAAGGAAGGAGAAGATGGTTAAAGGAGACAATTCTGCGAGGATTGATGCATTGGAGAAACAGATCGAGACGATAGGTTCGACTCTCACACAACTCGTCAGTCTTATCCATGGAGGTGGCAAACAAGGTGAATCGTCTTCGAAAAAAATTATTGAGTCTGATGTGGAGAGAGTATATTCAGATTCCAACGAGAAGGAGGAGACCGTTAAGACTGCATTGTATCAAGGGGTAAGAATTCTTATCAGAACCTGAAGGTTGACTTCAAGGTGGAGATTCCTGTTTATGATGGGAGTGTTGACGTCGAGAGGCTTGATGACTGGATCGAGCGGATGGAGACGTATTTTACTCTTTATGGCTATTCGTCGAAAGAGAAGATTGTGTTCGCGACTTTGAAGCTTTCAGAGCATGCATTGACGTGGTGGAAATCCTATTGCAAGCAGGAGAAGAAGGCGGTGTCGTGGAACAAGTTGAAGGAGTTACTGAGGAAGCAGTTCTACCCGGTGGGATTCCTTGAAGGACGTTGGTACAAGTGGTACGGCTTACGCCAAAGGGTCAATCAAACCATTCAAGAATACACCACGGAGTTCCAGCAGCAGGCGATGGTCCTCAACATTACGACAGAGGAATATTCCGTGTTTATAAAGTATATGGCGGGATTAAACGATCACATTCGAAAGGAGATGAAGTTATTCACGGTCGAGACTATTACAGAGGCGAGCGTGAAGGCCATTGCCATTGAGGGTAGGCAAAAAGAAGGGCAACAAGGCTAAAGGAGACTCCAAACAGACGGGAGGCGAGTCTAGTAGTTTTCAATCTAAGGAGGAGAAGAAGAAGGGTGATCCAGGGAAAGCAGAGCTGATTTGTAGTCACTGCGAGAAGACAGGGCATACAGCTGATCGGTGCTGGGAGAAGTATCCTCATCTCAAGCCAAGAGGGTTGAAGAAGAAGGAGGAGAAAAAGACATACATGATAGCTCAAGGTCCGAAAGAAGTCCCGGGGATGACAGAGCCCAACAACAGTCTCAACCTTATGACGGGGAAGCAGACCATGAAAGAGGATGACGACCTGAGGGAGCAACTCTTTGTTCTTAAGTTGCAAGTGAAGACCAGTTTGGTTAATACCATTGTTGATTCGGGTAGCGAGAAGAATTTGATATCCGAGGCATTGGTGCAGAAGCTGGGTCTAAAGACGGTCAAGCATCCGAAGCCCTATCCATTGGGGTGGATTCAGAAGGAGGAGAAACTGAGTATAGTTGATCAGTGCACTATTAGATTTATGCTCCACGAGTCGTATATTAACGAGGTCACGTGCGATGTTGTTCCATTAGATGTTTGTCAGATTATACTGGGCAATCCATACTTATGGGATAGATATGCGATCTACAAGTGGCGGGCTCAGAAGTACACATTCACTAAGAATGGTGAAAAGTTCATATTTCGTTCGGCATCCCTTCCGAAGGAGACAAGCTTGGGAACGGTGATGCAAGCGAAGAGATTAGTGAATGCAAGTAAGAAGTTTGTCTCACTGTGCATTAGACTTCCAGAAACGCCATCGACAAAGGATTGCAACTTAGAGCGAACAGTGACTATGACGAGATGCGTGACAAATGAGTTGTTTCCAATCGGACATCAAGACCGGATTCCTAGCAAGGCCAGGTGGTGCAGAAAAGATAGAGGAGCTCGAGAGTTTCCTCAGCAAAAGTTCTAACTTGAATGGTACTTCAAGTTCTTAAAGAGGGGACCCATGATACGGGTGTATCTTCTCTTCGAAACTTAGCGATCCTCATGGGAGCTTGAGGATAGATGATTCTTATGATAACATAAGAATAGAGGTGTCAAATAGTACAAGGGAACGCAGGAGGAAGCGTGGAACGAGACGACGAGCAGAAGAATCAAAGTATCTAGTTTTCAGCCTGTGAGTCGACTCATCTCAGTCATGAGTCGACTCATCAGGTTGAGTCGACTCATGATTGTCATAAGTCGACTCATCACTGGTTTTTGAGTTCTGTCCAGTTTCTGACGAGTCGACTCATCTCATTCATGAGTCGACTCATCGATGGTTTCCTGGTTCGTTTGGGTTTCTATTCACACGAATTCTTGTTGGTTTTGGGTCTGGTTATTTACCAAATTGCCATCCACGTTTGTACACCTATATAAAGGATTGTTTTAGGGTTTCTAAACAATCAGAGAGAGAATCAGATAGATTCAGAGAGAGATTCTAATCATTGTATTAGGGTTTAGTGAGAATTGAGAGTTTGTTCTCGATTCTAGTGAGATTGTGAGAGAGAGATTGTAAACTTTTCATATTCATAATCTAGAGAAGATATTTTCCTTCGCCATATACTGAATTGTGCTTGTGTTTCTATCATCTTCTTCTCAACCCACCTTTTGGTAATTCCGCAACCAAAAGGTGCTCGCACGGAAACTCGTATCAATACTACTATGATTAGTGAAACGTGTTTATGCACATGTGTGGGTGCATGGTAGGTTTTACATCTCTGGGTTCACCTTGGACTACAGCCTTTTGTGAAACTAGAGACATCACAGTTGGTATCAGAGCTCTAGTTCCAGCATCCTTAGGATCATTCTTTTGTCATATTGTGGAGTTAGGATAGAGTTTCCTAGGAATTATGTATAGAGTCCGCTAGGAGTTTTTAGAATGAGTGAGGACATTATATATAAGTACGCAAAAATCATGAATTATTTTTATGATGACTATTTGTTTGAAATGTAAAGCATGCGATGAGTAATATATGGTATTATTTTCCTATTGATATATATTATTTTTATGCTTGAGATCCTATTTACTGTGTTTAACAAGATCTACTCCTAAATCTATAGATGTCAGAAAGAGGACATTGTCGTAGAGGTACTCATGCTCAGGGTGCTGGGCAAGCTGATCCATAGCCTGAGCAGCAGCAGGCTCCACAATATTTAGTTGATCTCATAGCACCTTTAGCAGCTCGATTGGCGGTGTTAGAGGAGCAATTGGTGAATCATGCTCAACAGGAAACACCTAGTCAGGAGAAAACACCAGAAGAGATGCCAATAGTACACCACCACCACCAGTTGTAGAGGGAGCAGCTGAGCAGGAGGCATGGCTCCATTTGTTGGGGAAATACCAAAAGTTGAAGGCACCAGAGTTTCATGGCACATCGGATTCTATTATAGTGCAAAAGTGGAAAGAGGATGTGAGCAACATCTTGGATATGCTTAATGTGGATACTATACAGAAGCAGAGGCTAGCAGCTTTCAGTCTCAAGGGTGATGCAGGAGGGTGGTATTGTCTTCGGTTCACTTCGGAGCAGCGGATGATGATTTCGTAGGAGATATTTGAGTACTTCTTTAATGAGCAGTATATATCGGCTGTACTGAAAGCCGGGAAGGAGTTGGAGCTAGCCCGACTAGAGCAGGGAGACATGTTAGTGTCAGACTATGATAGTAAATTCATGACCTACTCAAATTCACAAGCATGTGGCAAACTGATGAGCGACAGGTTCAGATGTTTTTGATGAGACTTTACCCGAGCCTACGTTAATATATCTCTCATATCTAGGTGATTCCGTTCAGTGCGGGAGGTAGCCGATGCAGCCATTTCATATGAGACTGAGACTACGATGTTTCAGAAGAGCAAAGAGGGTAACGCCAAGTCAAGATAGCAGAATGACAAGGGCAAGGGCAAGTGTCACGCCCCACTTCCCAAAATACCAGGGAATCGGAACGCGAGCAAGCCCGTGACGTATTAGACTGAGGAGAAATAAGTACTAGACCCCTTCTGTTCAATCTAATACGCTAAGTGTCAAGCAAATATAAAACGAAGGCACAGGTCCCCGATCACAGTGGCGAGAATATAATAAGCAACTCATCACAGTATATGTATTACAACGTGAATGGTCATACGTTATTGTCCATAGTCCATTACGTTCACGACAGTTCTACAATTGTAACAGTCACACGTTATAGTTCTCAGTTCAATATATTCACGACAGTTCTATATTTGTAACTAATAATTATTCAAGAAATGAGATCGTATGCATAATTAATCTGTGATCATTCTAAAATTGTACTGAGCAAGAATAGGGATCTTGTAAGCAACTAATTAATTCACAGCGAGTCTAAGAATTGAATAGCAAGTCAAGAGAGTATCGGGATCTTGCCTCAGGTTATTGTCGATCGATACGTCGTTACCGTGCAAGGATACGGGTCCGCGGACGAGGCGGTGACGGCTACTTGTTGTTCGTTATTTCACCGACGCGTGCAGCAGCTCGAGGAGGCAACGACGAGCGGCAACGAGCGGGGCGACGACAGAGAGATGGGCTACATCAGGATACTCAAGCTTAGGGAGTTCAACGACAACGGCGACTGAGGGGCTGGAGGGAAAGAAGAGGCGGCGGTGATGGCCACGGTGGTGGCTGGGGCGTCGGGAAGAAGAGGGGAGCTGGAGTTCGACGGGGTTGGAGGAGCTGGCGGCGGAGGAGGGGCTGGTCGCGGCTGAGGGGGATGTTGAGCGATGACGGGGATGTTGGAGTCGGCGGAGCTCAGGGCAGCGGCGAAGGGGAGGTCGCGTGGGTTGCTTCGTCGGCGTGATGGTGGTCGCCGGCGAGATCTGGTGGAGGAGATTTGGGGCGGTGCTTTGTCAGCAGTCAGGCAGCGGAGGAGAGGGTGCTGGCGGTGTTCAGGGCTGAGGAGGTGGTGAAGGCTGGCTGTGGGGAAGGCGTGAGAGGGGAAAGCGACGCTGGATTGGGGGTGGTAGATGGTTGGGCGACGGTGAGCGCAGGGCGACGGCGGAGGGGCAGGAGCGGGTCGTGGGTGTTAGCAGCGGCGTGGGGTTTCGTCGTCGGGGAAGAGGAGAGGAGAGAGAGGGAAGCGACGGTCGGAGGCTGGTCGGAGATGGAGGTGGAGCGGGTTGAGAGAGAAGGAAACGAAGAGAGAGAGAGAGAGAGAGAGAGAGAGAGAGAGAGAGAGAGAGAGAGAGGGAGAGAGAGATGAAGTAAGATGAAGAGAAAGAGTGAGAAAGGGGGTGTGAGCACGAGAAGAGAGTGAGGCAGGGGTTTAAATAAAAAAATTGAATAAAAAAATAAAATAAAATAAAATACTGAGTGAGGATGCGCGTGGGCAGTAGTCTTTTTGGAAAAATGAGGAGGGAGAGAACGTGATTAGGGGGAATGGTTGTTGGGGGTTTGACGGGGAGCAACAGCTTTGGATTATTTTCAAATGGGTTCAGGTATTTAAACGAAAATAATTAAATAAATAGTTACGGGTATTAAAAAAATTAAACCAATTACGGAATAATTATCTACAAATAAAAACGTACATGTTGTGCTAATACAACAGTTGATACGAAATAGTCGAAATATACACATATTGTATAATTAAACGAGAATAAATAATAATAATAATATATTTACTTATATTTAAAATCAAATAATTATGAGACAATTATCTACACGATAAAACGTACCAGTTATGCTAATACGACAGCTGATACGTAATAATTAAAATAATACAATAATTTACACAAATAATACGTAATTAATAATTCAACATAATACAAGAACTAATACGTAATAGTAATAATAATACGACGTATTATTTAAAATAATACGTAAAAGTATCAGTAACACAACGAATAAATCCTAAAAAATTTTATTGCGGTAAATTAATTTATAAATATCAAAACCATTTAAATAAATATAAAACTTAGACTTTAAATCAAAGAAAATTTCTAGAAAATCGAGAAAAATACAAAAACTCTTTTAAAAATCATAATTAAATATTTTGAAACGTAAGTAAATATTCTCTATCGTGACGCGAACAAGCCCGCGACGTATTAGACTGAGGAGAGATAAGTGCTAGACCCCGTCTTCTCAATCTAATACGCTAAGCGTCTGGAAATAAATACAATGCAAAGGCACAGATCCCCGATCACAGATAGCGAGAATATAATGAACAACACAGAACAGAAAATATACATATCACAACTGAATATCATCCCAGGCATAATATTCGGGTCAACATGCCCTTATACAAGACTATCTGAAAGAAATGCTAGAAAACATAAAATACATCAATCAACAGAATGGAAGGTGCTACAAAAGTAAATGGAGGACCAATAACTAAGCTTCGACTTCTTCTGCTCGGTCTACAGAGCACTCCTGCGGGGAATCCTCTGGCTCCTGTACGACTCCGAACTGAAGCTGACCATCATATAAATCTGACGTACACCAGAGGAAACAGGTGTACGTCAGCGTGTATGGCACACGACAAGATCCCAAAAGGAAGAATAGAACGGTCGTGCAACCAATGCAATAATGATAATAACAATGAAAACATGCAACTGAAATACTAATAATCTAAATATAATTTACTACTAGAAAATAGAATAATCAGAATAAATCCAAGGAAATCAATCGGGTAACGAGGTCATGCAGCTAGCGATCAGAATAATCGTCCATATATAAGGTTATACACTAGACAGAATTAATACTTAAAAATCCACAACAAGAGACGTAGTACGTCGAGCGAAATAACCCAAATAAGGAAACCCTCATGTATATACCATAGTCTCAAATTGTAGATAATTAAATATTATCCCCGATCTATGTATGAAAAGAATACAACTGGCCTACATCTCACAAGGAATCATACCTAGCCAAGAATCAATGTCATGTAACTAGCCATTCTACAACAGGTCATTGGTCACATATCACACAGAGCCAACACTCATATCACCGGATAATTGACTATTCACAAATCCTCTACGTGCATCCAAACCCGCGAAACGGTTCGGTGAGAGGACTACACGCAATCCGAATTTGGCCTGGTTTGAACTCCAGCCGACTCGGGTGAATATCACATTCACGAACCAAAGTGACGCAACAAACCTTCGCTGTGGTCCATCAAACCAACCCATGTTCGAAACAAACCTAACTGGTGCGCATTTGGAAGATAAATCAACAGTCATATCCGATCACATGAACCATGACTTTCCCCATCCTAACTCTTTTGTTTATCTAGGTCAACATACACACAGGTTTCTAAGTCTTAAATAGGACACACCATACCATAATAGTCATGAATTTCTAACGGTTCTCAAACGTAACAAAGAGTAATAAATGCAACTAATCATATTCAACAATATCATAG
>BQKN01032394.1:0-11705 GCA_022839385.1 Asparagus kiusianus
GGTGGAGAGCTTCGGAGCTCTCAAGCGCTCCACAAATTTGTGGAGCGTTTGGGCGCTCCCAAGCCCCCGGCTTTTACAAACCCCCCCCCCCCCAACAATACACCTTCGCAGATCTGCCCAAAAAAGAAGCAAAAATCCAACGGGAGATGAAGAGGCGCCGGAGATGTGGAAGAGGAGGGGAAACAAAGATGATTTGGGGAGAAGAGGCCTCCGACTGGGTAGAAGATGAGGCGCCGGAGATGTAGAAGAGGAGGGGAAACAGGTGGATGATTTCAGGAGCTTGGTGTTCGCGGAGATGAGGCCTCCGACTGGGTAGAAGATGAGGTTGTTTGAGGCCTCCGACTGGGGGAGAAGATGATGCCTCCGACTGGGGTTGGGATTTGGGGATTTGGGGTTGGGATTTGGGGAGAAGATGAGTGTTTTGAATTTATTTTAATCGGCTGAGTTGTGTCACTGTTTGAGGTTGAGGTCGAGGTGGGGATTTTAATTTTTTAATTGGTTGAGTTGTGTAGCTGACATGAGGTTTTTAATTGTTTGAGGTTGAAAATTTACCGATGTATAAAAATTTTACCGTTGTAAAATCATGTCGTTGAAAATTTTACCGTTGTAAAAAATTTTCTATAAATTCGTTGGACTTCACTACACAACTCATTCCACACAACTCTCTCATAAAAAAACTTTATATTTTCCTATCAAATTACAAATTTCATGGATCCCTCCCAAAACAACTACTTTTCGCAACTCCTTACCGGTGAAGGATCGACCTTATACTCGCCGTTCTATACAGAAGTCGTAGAAGAAGGTCATCCCATCGAGTTATCGCAATCCGCAACACAACAAGTGTCATCCCAAGAAACACCGACCACAAAGAAGAAGAAGGCTTACACGCGGTCCGAAAATTGGACTGTCCACGAGGATAAGCTTCTTGTGTCTGCTTGGCTGAACACGAGCCAAGACGCCATCCAAGGCACAGGGCAACACAAAGATAAGTTCTGGCACAGAGCTAACGACTACTTTATCCAATACTCCACCGATCCAACGAGCCGCACACCAAACCAAATGATGCACCGTTGGTCAATGATTCAACTGTCGGTCAACAAGTTCTGCGGTTGCGTTGCTCAGATTGAAGGAAGACAAAGATCTGGTACGGGAATTATTGACCAGGTAAATATTTAACTTATATGTTTTTATGTAAATATTTAACTTATATGTTTGATTATTCTAAATTTAACTCTTGTGTAGACTGCAGAAGTAAAAGAATTATACCAATCCCTTTATGGTAAGCCATTTGTGTTGGACCATTGCTGGGTTGAGTTGCGTCATCACCAAAAATGGAACCAACAAATGGAAACTTACAATAAGATTCGATCACAGCCGAGAAGAACCACGAACTCTGATTCCTCACCAAACAATTCCTTGCCAGCGACCCCCATCGAGTTGAACATTGACTCGGATGATGTTATAGCAAGGCCTGAAGGGAGGAAAGTGGCAAAACTCAAGAGGAAACAAAATGTGGACAAAGAAGAGTCCGCTAAGTCCATTATGGGAGAGGCTTTCGCGTGGATGAAGCAAACCAACAAAGAAAAAATGGAGCTAAAACAGAAGAAACAAGATGACGATATCATGAAGATCGATCTCTCAACACTCAATTCAGTTCAACGACAATACTTTGAAATGCGTCAGGCAGAGATATTGGAGAGGTGGATGTCCAAGGGTTCTTCCTAATTATCATATATTGTACTCGCATCGCATCCTCATTAGTTCTTCCTAATTATCAAATATTATCTTATATTAGATTTATGATTGTACTTGAAGTTGAAAAATTTGGCATTGAATGAAAACAACTACTTTATTGAAAATGAAATTGGCGTAGTACAACAACTTGAACTCCTTTTCTGAAATTACATTAGACATAAAGAAACTTAATCCTCGGCGATGGATCCCTTAAACTGCCACAGATGCTCGATCAAATTATTTTTTAGTGATTTGTGTGTTTGCGTGTTCCTGATCCGATGATGATTTTGGATGAACTCAGTTAGAGGCACCGTCTGCACATGAGAAGGTTCAACGACTGGTACCGAATCGGTAAAGTCGAAGTTGTTGTCCAATTGACAATCACGTTCATCTTCAACGATCATGTTATGCATTATGATACAAGCTGTCATGATATCTTTCAGCACACAAGGTTGCCAGAAACGTGCTGGTCCACGAACAATCGCAAATCGAGCTTGCAACACGCCAAAAGCTCGCTCAACATATTTTCTTGCGCTTTCTTGTTGTTGAGCAAAGTACTTATGCTTGTTTCCTCGAGGTGCTGGAATAGTCTTCACTAATGTGGACCACTCTGGGTAAATCCCATCGGCGAGATAGTATCCCATATTATACTCGTGGCCATTGACACTATAGTTGCATGGTGAAGCTCTTCCCTCCGCAAGTTGTGCGAAAACCAGTGAACGATGTAGAACATTAAGGTCATTGTGAGACCCCGGCAGTCCAAAGAAGGCATGCCATATCCAAAGATCTTTGCTAGCTACGGCCTCCAAAATAATTGTAGGTTCATGAAAATGTCCAGTATACATACCTTGCCAGGCAGTTGGACAGTTCTTCCATGTCCAGTGCATGCAGTCGATGCTCCCAAGCATACCAGGAAAACCTCGTTGTGAGTCTTCCTCGAGCAGGCGTGCAACGTCTTCATTAGTCGGTGCACGAAGGTATTCCTCTCCAAAGATGTTGATAATCGATCGAACGAACCTCTTCACGCTCTCAAGCGACGTACTTTTACCGATCCGAACGTAGTCGTCAACGGAGTCAGCGGATGCTCCATATGCGAGCATCCGCATAGCTGCAGTAATCTTTTGAAGACTAGATAGTCCTAACTGTCCAGCACCATTCCTCTTTTGGACGAAGTACTTGTCATGTTCGACGACTGCGTCGTGGATTCGAAGGAATAACGAACGCCTCATTCTGAACCTTTGACGAAAATAATAAAGAGGATAGGTTGGTGCGTCAGCAAAATAATCTTGGAATAACCGATTGTGGTCTTCCAGTCGGTTTCGATGGAGCACGATACGTCGTTTGTGTTGAACTGAAGTTGAACATTTCTCTTGTTCTTCTTCCTCAACGACAGCAGCTCCCATAAGAAAGAACGTCTTTATTATTTCATCATCGCTAGAGCTAGATGAGCTAGACATTTTATTCTGGGAGATGATGGGTTGAGGAGAGAAGTCATCGAATTTTATAGGAATCAGTCGGTTGACGGTCAAAGTTTGTGATACCTCGAACTTCGTGCCCAACCTCGAAGACCGCGGGTTACCTCAAAGACCGTGTGCGTTACCTCGAAAGCCGCGGGTTACCTCGAAGACCGTGTGCGCTCCCTCGAAGACCGTGGGTTGCCTCGAAGACCGTGTGCAACGGTTAGAAATAAAATACAATAAGTTTAAATATAATTAAAAGTAATGGGTGAAATATTAAAATAGAAGAGAGGTTTTTTTGATATTGTTGGAGCTCCTAACTAGGAGCTTGTTGGAGCTCCATAAAAGAAGGAGTGCCTCCCAAGGTATAATTTGTTAATTTTTTATTTTAAAAAGCTTGAGAGATCTTGAGAGCATGCTGACTAGGACTCCCAACTGGGAGCTTGCTGCACTTGCTCTAAATGAAAAAAAACATGGATTGATTTGGTGCAGTAACCTTTCCTAGAATTGAGGAAATATATCTTCTTCTTGGGTTGTTTGTTTGCCTAAAAAAGAGGGAAATCAAAGAAAAGGAAACCTATTTCTAAGAAAAATAGGTTTTGGGATTGTTTGGTTGGCTAAAAAAAGAAGGAAATCAAAGAAATGAAAATGAGATGAGATGAGTTGTCACCTTATTATAGGATGATGTGAGTAATTTTTTAAGAAAATATGTTTTGATGTTGTTTGGTTGACGGAAAAAAAATAAGGAAATGAATTATAAGAAACATATTTCTTGTAATAGGTTGTTTTCTTTTGTTTGGTTATTTCTTAAAAATAAGAAAATAGATGAGATGAGATGAGTTGTCATTATATTATTGGATGATGTGACCCACACTTAAGGAAATTATTTTCCTAGCTTTTTGGGAGGAAAACAAAGAAATAAAATGTTAATGAGATGAGATGAGTTGTCACAATCTTATTGGATGATGTGAGTGATTTTTAAATATGAGATGAGATGAGTTGAGTGATGTTGTGGATGAAAATAATATTTTATTAGATGTGGTGGATGTAATGGATGAGTTGTTGGATGAAAATAATATTTTATTAGATGTGGTAGATGAGTTGTTGGATAAAAATAATATTTTATTAAATGTTGTGGGTGAGTTTTAGGGATGGAAATGTGTGAAATTGTACTTTTTTGAGATTTCTTAGTTTTCATTTCTATTTTTTGGTTTTTTAGGAAATAACCAAACAGGCCTTAAGGTATCTCTCATGAAATAGCTTGAGTTTTTGTTTTTTTTTTTTTTTTTCATTGTTAGTCACAATGAGTCAGCTTTTTATTTCCTTTTAAAATTTTGGTCTAATAGGTTTCCAAATGAAAGTAGGGACAAAAATGTGTTTTTACCTTTTTTCATATTAGACATCGAAATTCTATCCTACTTTTATGTTCTCCTAAATCTTCTTATTGGAAAATTACACCTTGATACTTTTTTATCTATGGGAGATGTTACTTGAAATGGCTTAATAAATTTAGGGCTCTACACGATAAATATCGAGGTGCCATTTAAAACAGATTAGAAGATTTCACAGTTTAACTTACAACTATGAAGATTGGAAGCCTAATATGAAAATAGCATAAATTTTAAGGCTTAGCATGATAAAAACCATAAATATAAAAATGACATTAGAGCTGATGACTTTCAATCTGTACCTTAATTTTAAACTTCTAGTGAAGTTTATGTGTTGTGGAAGAGTTCTTTGGCAACCGTGACTTATTCTGAAAGCCTTCAACTTCCATTTTTAGCTCTGTTGGGGTTTCGAAACAATCAATCAATCCAACTCGTGCCCTTCCGGACCTTGTGCTAAGAGTTTAGCAAGTACGAAAATTACCGCAAATAAAAGAAAAATTTGCAAGAAAGATAAATAAAAAAGAACACACCGGATTTAACGAGGTTCGGCAACATGTCTACGTCCTCGGGAGTCACACCACACAATTTTTTTGATTAATTGAAGAAGATTACAATGCCCACAAATAGGTTTTTATCTCTCTGAGATCTCTCTGAAAGAATCCTCTCAAAAAACTCTTTTTCACGTGTTCTATTAACCCTAAAACGTATTAGGTATATATAGTATCCCAGCCCAAAACAGAATCCCAAATAGTTTAGGAAACCGCAAAAAATGGCTTTCGATCGATCGACCAGAACACAGATTTCTTACAGGGTCTGGTGCACACTTTTGGTCGACCGGAGTCCTCGTGTAGGTCGACCGACAGAACGTTCATTTTATACAGGGTTTTTTCGGTCTACCGGCCAGAGCAAGCTTCTCACGCTTGTTTCCTGCAGGCGTAGCAGTCGACCGGATCTCCTTCGTTGGTCGACCGAACTGGATTTTCCAATTTTCTTCGTTGATTTGATTTCAAGTTTAGTCTACACTCTCGAGACTAACAATCTCCCACTTGGAGATCAAATCGTAATTAACGAGCTCTCCCGAACTCCTGCCATCTTCGCAAGCATCTTCTCCTCCCCGAAAAAATACATTCTTCAATCATCATCATCTCAGCGATCCTGCCGATCCTCCTATTGTGGCTCCGCCTTCAACTCCTATGCGTGAAGGCCAATTGAAGTTGCGCACAACTCCAGTTTGTCAATAGTCACTTCTTTTGTCAACATATCCGCATGATTTTGGCTCCCCAAATCTTCTTCAATCGTAACTTACCGTCCTTAATCTGCGAGCATATGAAGTGGTATCGTATATCGATGTGCTTCATTCTGGCATGATATACTGGATTCTTAGCAAGGTATATAGCACTCTGGCTATCATAATAAAGAACTCTGTTTCCCTGCTTCAAACCCAACTCTTCCAGGCACCCGGTAAACCAAACCATCTCCTTGCTGGCTTCAGTCACTGCGACATACTCTGCCTCAGTCGTGGACAATGTTACTATCTTCTGCACACGTGAGACCCAGCTCACTGCTATCGACGCTAAGGTATAAACGTACCCCGTGGTGCTTCACCTCGTATCATGATCATCGACAAAATTCGCATCCACGTATCCCCGCAGTACCAACTCCTTCCTCCTGAAACACAATGGCATATCGGTAGTCCCTCTTAAGTAACACAATATCCACTTCACGGCCTCCCAAATGTTGTTTTTCTGGATTGCTTGCAAACCTGCTCACAACTCCCACTGCATGGGCGATATCTGGCCTCATGCAAACCATCACGTATATAATACTACCAATGACTGATGAATATAGCACTCTACTCATGTGCTTCTTCTCTGCATCTGTCTTGGACTTTTTCTCCTCAGATAACTTGAACTGGCTTCTAAGGGGCGTACCGACGGGCTTAGCATTCTCCATATTGAACCTCTGAAGTATCTTCTCGATGTATTAAGCTTGACTCAACTTCAACGTCCTTTCAACTTCATCTCTACTGATTCGCATCCCAAAAATTTGCTTCACTACACCCAGATCCTTCATATCAAACTCTTTCACCAACTGCTTCTTTAAATTATTTATCTCCTCTAAACACGGTCCTGCAAATAACATATCATCAACATATAATAATAACATGATATAGCTGGACTCGAACCTCTTTAAGTAGTAACAATGATCTGAATTGCATCTTCCATAGCCATTACTCTACATAAAGTTGTCGAACTTTTTTTACCACTGTCTCGAAGCATGTTTCAATCCGTACAAGCTCTTCTTGACCTTATACATCATATCTTCCTTTTCTTCTTCTATAAAGCCAACATGTTGCTTCATGTGGACTTCTTCATCCAAGCCACCATGAAAAAAGGCAGCCTTCACATCTAACTGCTCAAGGTAGAGATGTTCTACAGATACTAAGCTCAACACCATTTTAATAGTTGTAAGCTTCACAACGGGGAAAAATATCTCCGTATAATCCACTCATTCCCGCTATTGGAACCCATTCACGACTAATCTGGCCTTGTATCTCTTACTTCCATTACTCTCATACTTGACCCGATAGAATCATTTATTATATAAGGCTTTCTTCTGTGCAAGTAGCTGGGCTAACTCTCATGTCTCATTAGTGTGTAGAGAATCCATCTCTTCTTACATCGCATGCTCTCACTATTAAGATTCATTCACTTGTGCAGCCTCCTCATAGCACTCTGGTTCTCCATTATCTGTCAAAAGTAAGTAATCGAGTGATGAGAGATATCTGGGGTTCAGTTTGGGTACATTGGATGACCTCCTAAGCTCCACGCCCTGGATAGTAGTCTCTGCATCTGGAGTCTCCACCGTTATTCAGTTAGAACTAACATTGTCACTCCCATCTAGAAGTTCCTCTAAATCCATGTACTCAGATCCACTTGCATCCGTAGTGTTGCTCCTACTGCTTTGACTATCCTTGGTATTTTTCATGTCCTTGTACATCACCTCCTCATTGAATATCACATCTCTTCTCCTGATGATTTTGTTGTTCTTCTCATCCCACGGACGATACTCGAACTCATCAATGTCGTATCCAATGAATGTACACTCTGTGACTTAGCTCCTAGCTTGTCCCTGACATGGTCACTAATAGGAACATATGCCATACAACAAAATACTCGCAAGTGTGAGAGATTAACCTTCTTGCCACTCCAAACCTCTTATGGAATCTTGAAATCCAATGGAACTGATAGCCCATGATTAATCAGATAAGCTGATGTATGCACCGCGTCCGCCCAAAACGTCTTGGGTAGACCTGCATGTAGACGCATGCTCCTCGCACGCTCCGTCAATGTCCTATTCATCCTCTCTGTAACGTTGTTTTGTTACGGCATCCCTGGAGTAGTCCTCTCCAAATGAATCACATTTAGAGCATAGAACCTCTTGAACTCCTCCAACTCATATTCTCCACCATTGTCCAATCTCAGACACTTCATCTTCAGATCTGTCTCATTCTTCACTATGGTTTTCCACTTCTTGAAGATCCCGCACACATCTGACTTGTGCTTCATGAAGTATACCCACACCTTCCTCGAGTGATCGTCGATAAATGTGACATAATACGCCAAACTGCTAAGAGAAGATACGCTAGCTGAGCCCCATACATATGTATGAACAAGTTCTAACTTCTGAGCTTTAGGTGACCTTCCATCCTTCTGAAAGCTGACCCTCGTCTGCTTCCCATAGATATAATCCTCGCAGACACTAACTTCCACTGAACCGATACCGGTTAGCTTTTCTTGTGAGTGTAGAATCTTCATACCCTTCTCACTCATGTGTCCTAGCCTATTGTGCCACAGATCTGCACTCTCCTTGCTAGCTGCAATTGCGAGGGTGTCACTCACATGTGAAGTGAGGTAGAGAGTTCATGTTTTGTTGCCTCGGGCAACCACCATAGTACTGTTAGAGATTTTTCACGAATCCCTGATGAATGTTGAAGCATAGAGTTCTGCTCCAAGCTAGCCAACCAAAACAAGATTCCTCTTCAGTTTCGGTATGTGTCTGATGTTCCTTAGATTCTACTTGGAGCCCTTCATCTGATCTGCATGTCGCCTCTTCCAACCATACTGCAAGTTTATTGTTCCCCAAGTATACTTTCCCAAAGTCCCATGCTACATAGTTCTGAAGAAGCTTCCTATTAGCAGTGGCGTAGAAAGAGTCTCCTGAATCAATTACCCATGAATCAGAATCACTGTCCATAGCAAGGATCAAGGCATCTTGCACGATGTGAGCATCATGCTCATTCGTATCCTTTTTTGGAATTTTGCAGACTGAAGACATATGGTCCTCCTGATCGCAGTTCCAATACTTCCCTTTGATAGGCCTAACCTTCGAGTTTGACCTCTTCTTTTTTGACTTCGACCGATTCCTATTCTAGTTACCATTCTTCTGACTTTGTCCTCTCTACTCAAGATTTAGGACTGAACCTAAACCTTCTTATTCGAACAATTTTCTTCTAACCTCCTCGGATAGAATCATGCTAACAACCTCACTCAGCTTCAACTTCTCATTCCCCGCTGAGTTGCTACTTGTTGCAAGCGTCAAAAATTACCCACGGATTCCCGCACGCGACTTGAGAAAGAGAGAAGATGATGAACGTCACTATCCAGGTCACAAAAGCTTAATTGATATCGATAAACACATGAAGTGAGTCGACAAACCATGTGAAGCAACGGAACTTCAGAATAATAAAAACACGAACTGATCGGGAGCTACGCGTCGCTTATGAAAGACGAAGCGCCCCTCGTGTCCCGTCTACTCCACATATGATTCAACCATGAGAGCTGTAGATCTCCTTGTTAGCTTTCCTACGCACTTTGAATCACGCAATTCTGAGTTCGGACGAGGAAGTTAGAGCCAAAATACCCGAGACCGTTCAGGCCATTTTATACCAGCGAGACACAAAGGGTGTCTTGGAGAAGAATAGAGATTTTTGCCATGACTTGATTAGAATATGAAGAATCTCAGAAGATGAAAGTTTTATATATGTCCTCTAGATTTCTAACGCATCCTATATCACCTCATTCTGTGGTCGGATGAGAGAGTTAGAGTCAAAACAGCAGAGAGACACTACAAGTGTCTCGGCCATGGCCGAGACACTCTAACTATCTCGGATCTTATAGAGCTATTTTGACTGTAATTTGCTTTGAATCTGAAGAATCTCAAAAGATAAAATTTGTAGAGATCTTTGTTAGCTTTCCAATGCATCTTGGTTCAATTCATTCCGAGATTGGATGAGAGATATAAAGCTAAAACACCAAAGATAGTACAAACTACCTCGGAATTCTAAGACAGTGTGGGTGTCTCAGAGAATAATGGAGATTTTGGCTATGATACGATTCAAATATGAAAAAACTCAAAAGGCAAAAGTTGTAGATATATTTGTCAGCTTTCCAACGCATCTTGAATCATATTATTTGAAGATCATATAAGAAAGTTAGAGCCAAAATATCCGAGACACTCGCTGGTGTCTCGGCCAGGCCGAGACACCCAGAGATGTCTCGGCCAGGCCGAGACACCCACGGAAACTGATTTTTGGCAGTTTTAAGTTGTTTTTCGACCGTTAACCATCTAAATTTGTTTCAACTAATAAAATATCATCCAAGAACATGGTTAAGTGATTACAACTAAAGATAAGAGTGAATCGGTCGTTCTTATCCGAAAACAGATGTCCCAAAGCCTATAAATATAGCCTCAGGGCCTTTATTTTTTCACATCTGGAATTCTCGAGCGTTGGCGAAGCCCTACTGAACTGAAGACTGAAAGAGCACGGATTTCAAAAAAGAGAAAAAGATCGGATCGAGTTCATCAGCATAAACAAGAGGAGCTCGTCAGATCCATAGTTCCCGGTTCCTTCCCTTGAGATTGCCTCATTGCGGTAATCTCGAGAAGAGTGATTATCTCGTTGTTACCGACATAATTGCTTCGGTTTCTTGATTCTTTCACGAATCAACGAAGCTCCGGATCTGATCTGATCATTTGGTAGTCCACGGATATCAACATCCCCGTCACAGGCCAAGATCCCACGCAAGCAGCGGAGGATAAACGCCTGTTGCGTTTGTTTTGACGAGAGTTGTATTTTTTTATTTTTATTATGTAAGAGTCTTATAAAAAGACTTTCTTTTTTCGTTTTTATTGTAACGACTAAAATTGTAATGAATACATCAATGAAGATATCAACTTTCTCCCCAAACAATTGCGGTCGCACAATCTGTCCAACTATCCGGCAACTGCGATAGAATCAATAAGGCATGCACTTCGTCATCAAACGTGATGTCCACGGAGATAAGTTGATCAAAAGTCGTGTTGAACTCGCGGAGATGCATCGTGAATGAGCATCCTTCTGCCATCTTGAAGTTGAAGAGCGTTTTGACGAGATGCACCTTATTTGTGGCTGACGATTGCTCGTACATCTTCACGAGAGCTTCCATAAGCCCCACTGTCGTCTTCTCCTTCAATATATTATGGGTGACTGATTTGGCGAGCGACAACCGGATTTGCTCTAAAGCATTTCTATATAATATTTCCCACTCCTTGTCTGGTTCCTCCTCCTCCTTTCCCTTAGCCTTGCCCATCATCGGACGATAAAGATCCTTCTGGTATAGATAGTCCTTCATCTGTGACTTCCAGTAGGCGAAGTCTGACCCGTCAAACTTCTCGGTATTTGATTTGCTTTCCTCTGCCATGGTTCTCGCACAAATATTCTGAACGAAGCTCAAATACCAGTTGTTGGGCTTTCGGTCGACCGGACCATGTGTTTCGGTCGATAGGTTAGAAAGCAATTATCTTATAGGATCTGGTGCACATTTTGGTCGACCGGAGTCCTCGTGTCGGTCGACCGGACAGAATGTTCATTTCCTACAAGGTTTTTTCGGTCGACCGGACTATCCCTGTCGGTCGACCAGCCAGAGCGAGCTTCTCATGCTTGTTTCCTGCAGGCATCGCGATCGACCGGATCTCCTCTGTCGGTCGACCGAACTGGCTTTTTCCAGTTTTATTCGTTGATTTGATTCCAGGTTTGGTCTACACTCTCGAGACTAACAAGCTTAACACATTGTACTAGGCGTCT
>BQKN01032497.1:0-11379 GCA_022839385.1 Asparagus kiusianus
CGTTCGATCGTCGATCGTTAACACCGAGCTGTGAGTGGGGCCCTATCGGCAATTTTCGATGCCTACAACGGGGTTCACTACTAGCGGACCTAGAGTCAAAGAAACATCAAGTGGTCTAGTCGTTACAATGATAAACCACTCACATCTCTGCTAAACTTACGATGGAGGAATGGACTCTCATTAAAGGGCTCGTTCGACCCTCAAAGAACGTATACAAAAGCGTTGTACAAACGCCGCTCGTGCACGTGCTCTCTTGCAACAAAGATGAGATGGAAGGAAGGAAATGGTGTCTAAAGAATCACCAAGAACCAGTCAAGTTTAGATTCCCAAATCTGAACTTGTATAAAAATCAAATCGACGGGATGCATCCTTCAACCGAGACACTTGTAAGTGTCTCAGCCAAAATAATTTCACCCGAGACACACATAAATGTCTCGGCCAAAGGGGTTGTGTCAGAGACACTTGCAACTGTCTCGGCCAAAGGGGTTGTTCAAGAGGATGAATTCCCAGAAGTCACCATCAATATGACAAACAGTAGAAGGCAACGTGCCACCAATTTCGATCCGGATTTCTCTCCTGAAAGAAGGGTTGGCCGAGGTCTTTCTCAAAAGATGTCACAATTACAGTTAAAAGCCAATCGTCGTAGAGATTATAAGAGGATGCATGAAGGAATATCTTCAGAAGATGAACTTTCACATACTAATTATGCATTTGCTTCCAATTATACAATATCTAGTGTAGGGGGAATCATTCACAATTATGCCTGATTAGTTAGCCCAAATATTGCAAGAAGCTTTGGCTAAGCAATGAGAAGAGATCAGAGCTGAAATAAAAGCAGAGATGAAGTTGACGATGCAATAGATGAGGGATTTGCAAGCTCAACAACATTTATAATAACTGGAATCAAGTCAAAAGGCTGAGTCTAGCCGGCGTAATACTATACCTGTTCAGATAACTAAGGTTGATAGTGACCAAGAGGTGGATAAAACTATCTTTGCTGATCCTCCTCCTAATAAAGATAATTTTGAGGGTGGTCTGATCAAGTCGCCTACCCAACCTTCTCAACCTCACCCGAAGAAGAATACGGATGAAGATAAGAAATTGAAGGAGCTTGAAAACAAAATTAATGCTTTGATGACGGCTCAAGAAGTAAAGAAAACGGGTATTCCATGCCCGTATCCAAGGGAGTGGGATTCAATTCTTTACCCCCCAAAATTCAGTCTGATTAACTTTACTCCTTTTGATGGAAAGGGTTCACCCACTCAACACTTGATTTATTTCAAGTCTCATTTGGGTGCAATCTCTGGAAACGAGACTTAGATGGTCCGGTCATTCATTGGGACCTTCGTAGGGCCGCCTACGATTGGTACCAACATCTTAAGCTTAGAAGTATCAACAATTAGGATAATATAAAAGGTTTATTCCTTACCAATTTTTTTGACGATGACACTGAGGTATCGGTTGGTACTTTGTTGGATGAGAAACAGAAAGATGGGGAATCAATTGATGTCTTTGTCAAACGGTTCCGAAACAAAACGGTAAATTGTCAAGGTCCGCTCACCGAAGAGTTCATCCTTCAGACATGCCATAACAATCATTCTTTGGATGTCCTAGAAGTCATGGGAGTTGTGCCTTCCAAGACTTGGAAAGAAGTAAATGTGCGGGGTGAATAGACCGAACGCTTTCTTAAGAGAAAGAAGCTTGAGAGAGGTCAACCGCCAACTAATCCTCAAAAACAAAATATTAATCCTCAAGGTAGAGGAAAGGGGCCTGTGGCTGCTGTTGATGCTCGCCAAATGTCACAACAACTACAACAACAACAATCACAACAGTCACCTTTCCAGCTGCCACACCAATCACAGCAGTCTCCAAGGCAGCCTAAGACTTCAGAACCTAGATTTTTGAAAGAATATTCTTTCAGGGATGATGAGATACCGGTTATCTTTAAATATCTTTTGGACAAAAACAAGATCAAATTTTCACCGGTTACGAATCAAGAAGAAGCTAAGAAGATTATAGACCCGAAATATTATGCGTATCACAGAAAGATCCATCATCCCACCAAGGCGTGTTATGTCTTAAAAGACAAAATATAAACCTTGATTGACGTTGGAATTGTGACCATAAAGCCGAAAGAGATGAAAGTAGGTGCGAATGCAATATCCTTAGCTTCGGTTCAGTTCCTTTGTCATGGTTTTAACCCGAACGTGTATCAAATGTTAAAATTCAAATTGTCAATAATGATCCTCATAGACAGCGTCAAAAGGAACTTGTGTCACATACAGCTCTAAATGGAAAAATCCTCTGGGTCCATCCCGCTTTTCTTGAAGATGAACAATAGACGACTTCCTCATCCAAGAAGAAATTGAAAGGCAAAGGAAAGGAGAAGTCCTGTTATAGAACCTCGGTAATTCCTAAAGAAAATGATAAAGAAATTCTAACTTTACCGCTTTCTAAGGAAGAACATGAAACCTTTGCTACCAGAAGTGGAAATGAATACCGCTTCAAATATCCTAGTGCATCCAAACAACTAGCTGAGCAGGGGGTGGTATAGACCACACCTTCCAAAATCTTAGCCGAGCTGGGGGTGGTTGCAACTCCCTTATACTAGCTAAAACCCCTCAACAATTGGCTAAGCAAAAAGAGAAAGAATCCTAGCATAAAGAAATTTAAATTCCGAAGCAGTCTCATTTTAATCGACCGACTGGAAGAGATAAATTGGAAAGTTCTAATGCTCCATACCATTTTGATGTCATGGCTCAGTTAGCTAATATCCCAGCAAGGATCACTCTATACGAGTTTCTGCGTCTTTCAAAAGATACCAAGGAAGCTTTACAAGAAGCATTAGCTAATTCTGATGTGTTTCTCACTAAAATTAAGCTAGTCCCTGAAGAACCAAAGTCATCAGTTCAATACTGTAATTTGGCGGCCATGAAATTTCCTTGCATTACTTTTACCAAAGAAGATATACAAGTGAAGAACTCAAAACATAACAGGCTTTTGTATTTCACCGAATATATTCTCTCAAGCGTTGTTAACTAGATCCAAGGTTATTCGGGTTCCGCTGTTAGTATCATGCCACTTCGGTTGACGTACCACCTTAGAATTCCCGCCAACAAATTAGCCTCCACGGGAACCATTATCTACAGATTTAATATCAGTGGGTCCATACCATTGGGAAAGATTCGGGTGAAGTGTCAACTCGGAGATTTGAAGTCGGAGGTTACTTGTTATGTGATTGATGCAGAGACTTCTTATAACTTGTTGTTGGGTCGCCTTGGATCCATAGTAAGGTTATAGTTTCCTCTACCCTCCATCAGTGTCTAAAATATATTGACACTAACAATGAGGTCAAGATAGTGGTCGTGGATAAGCAACCATTTAAGGGGTTAGAAAATTACTTTACTAACTCTCTTCTTTATGGTGCTGAATCTGATACTAAACCATCAGCCCATGGTACCACTACTGCATAGTGGACTATTGGCGACGGACAAATCCATCGTCAAAAGTTGAAAATCTGTCGCTAATAGTTTTAGCAACGGAAAAATAAGAATTCCATCGCTAAAACTCCGTCACTATTACTAGGGTAGGTAAATCAATTTTTAGCGACGGATTTTTCGTCGCTAATTATCAGCGACAGATTTATAGCGACGGAAAATCCGTCGTTTATGTTTATTTTTTGGCGACGGCAATTTCCGTCGCTATATGTTTTAGCGACGGAATATCCGTCGCCAAAAGCATGTATCAGTTCATGTGTACCGTATCAGTTTTCCGTCGCCATAAGTCTTTTTAGCGACGAAAAATCCGTCGCTAAAAGTCAGCAGAATTTTTTTAAAATTTTTTTTTTGAAAATTAAAAATCCCTATGCAATATATTTCACAATAAACATGTATAATAAATTTACACAGCACAAGCACATATAACACATATTTCATTCTCACGCATATATAACACATA
The DNA here is from genome assembly GCA_022839385.1 of Asparagus kiusianus. Taxonomy (NCBI): domain Eukaryota; kingdom Viridiplantae; phylum Streptophyta; class Magnoliopsida; order Asparagales; family Asparagaceae; genus Asparagus; species Asparagus kiusianus. The sequence goes on from BQKN01032497.1 coordinate 3,958, forward strand.
TTTTACTAAAAACATAATAAATATCCCAACATTATAAATGTTATTTATACAGCACACCCATTGTTTTCAATGTTAAAACAAATAAAATCAGTCCCGATCATCATCATCCTCATCACCAGCTCCACCTTGTCGAGAAGTCCCAGCCTAAAAATATAAATAAAACATTATAGAGCAATACGTACATCATCAAAAACTGAATTTTGCAGTAAAGTAACAAATTATAAAACAACATGGCATGACATGCAAGTATAGCAATAATAGAGTATCATGGCATATTCTTACATGTTATATGATTCGGAGAGAGTATCACTGCATATTTTTATGTATTATACGCAAGCACGCACATGTTTTTAACAACGCACGCACACACCCTAACCCCACCCGCACACACGCACGCATGCGTACCTATCTCCACCAACACGCACACACGTACGCACGAGTACCCAGCTCAACCCAATCCCCACACTTCCCCATCCCCCACCACGACCAAACCCGACATCAAGCACGCACATAACGACCACGACAACACAACACATGCAACACCACAACACAACAATAACAACACCACCACCACAACAACAACAATCCCCCAACCCCACCCACCAACCAACCAAACTCCTACCCCCACCCCCTCCCCCTCCATCATCACCACCACAACCACCACGACGAAAACACCCATCAACCAATAACATAACCAACCACCCTACGCACGAACGCACCACAACAAAACAAAACAACAACCAACTAACCAACTCACTAACCAATACAACCATCGCTACACACGCACGCACCATCAACACCACCATCACATAAAAACATTAAGTATATAATTTTGGTTTTGTGTTTCGGAGAGAGTTATAGTTTGTGTGTAACAGTTTGTATCAGTGTGCATCGGTGTATGTGTGTGTGATATCATTTAGTCACATGGCATACTCATAACTAAGAAAGAATTTTATATTTAATTCATTTAATTAAAAAAGAAAAATATATATATTACCTGATCCGCCATAAACCGTCTCCTATATGCCTCCTGAGCATCAGAAGGCAGAATCGATATGAACTGGGCGAATTCTAGCTCCCTCTGCTCCCGGCGCCTCTGTTCTTCCTCCGCCATCTGGAGTAGCTCTGGCTCCCGATGCGACTGCCAATCTTCCATCGTTTTCATCCGCTGCTCCATAGTCGGGTCTTGAGAAGAACTGCATCCTGGTTGTGCTGCAGACTCGTAGGTTCTACTGGACTCGTACGGCCGATGCTCGGATCCTCTCCACCGGTATCTGTTCTTCCTACTCGGTCTAATGACCATCTCGATAATGCTATCCTCCTCCTCTCTACTTAATCGGGTCGGAGTGTTAGAATCGACCTGAGTCTGTGATAATTGCTCCTACACCTTAGCATGTAATTTCTCCTGCGATATACCAAAACAACCCGGTCAATTCTAACACATTTAAAATTCATTGTTATAAAAATTAAATATACAAATGAACTGCTACTTACAACCAGATCCCGGTTCTACGCTTTCTTCTCTTCATCAACGTAATTTGGGCTCCATGAAGTCAGAATACGATCTGCAAAATGCTCGAGATCTCCCCTTCCCTATTTTATTCAAATATATCATTAACTCATAACACATAAATTATACTCGAATTGATAACCTAAGAGCTAATATATTATATACCTCAAGCGCCAATTGATGATAATGCTGGCTGAAGGACTTAGAGCCCCCGTGATGCTCGTAACTACGGGGCGCATTGCGGTTCCTCCTTGCTGTTTTAGCTTGACCCTGCAAAACAATGTTAAACAGATATAATATAGAATTTCAAATAATAAACGAAAATATATACTTTAATAATACCTGAATTTCGGTCGTGTCCCAATAATCACAAAGTGCAAAAAAATCTACTCCATCTACGCGCTCGTCAAGATGCCAGTAACGCTCCCAATCTTCTGTTCTTTGAATAAAATATTTTTTCTTCAGCTCAAACCGCCACCTCTTGAACGATAGATTGATTTGCGTGAAGCAGTAAGTCCAGGCACAAGCGTAATCGTCAAGAAAGAAAAATCGCTTCAGCATATAATGAAAAAAGAGATACAAATCATTGTGTTAAACAAAATAATAAAATGACTAATAATTATGAGAACTAAAATAAATGACTCACACGTATATATCTCCAACAAGCCACCAGCGCATCAATCCGCTGCGACTTCCACGTCAAAAATATGTTAAAGAAATCATGTCACCTGGCTAAAGCGGCAAGGAAATTGTTGAAAGCGTTAGCAAATGGCCCGACAGGCATGTCGTTCTCCCATCGGATCACGGCCCTCCGATGAATATCTGGGATGAGGTTCTGTGTCTTGGTACCATCATGGCCGCGCCTAGTAGGTCGCTCGGTACCTATGAAAAAATGAAATTCAGGCGAAATATAAATCAATCAATATCGATAATACAAATTAAAATATTAACAGATAAACTATAAAAATCTATACACACCTTTCAATTCGACACATCTACGCCTTGCTTGTTCATACCTATGTTGTGCGATAGGTCGCAAAGCATGATAAGCATCCCAATCCCCCTTCACCTTGGCCGGGTCGTGGGCTCGCTGATCTGTAATAGAATCCGACGGTAGTGGCGCAACTTCTACAGCTGCGCTATATGGCTCATATCGACGCTCCTCCAATGCATCTGCATGCGGAGGAGGCGACGGTGGCATCTCCGCATGCTAGGTAAGATCAACGAGTGTCTCTGCATCAGGTGGAGCATCTCCTCGTCCTGTGTCCTGTGGCGGCGAGTCATGTGTAGCAGCGATGCGTCCTGTGTAGGAAATGTTAAAAAATAATGTTAGGCTCATATTAATAGTTTATAGAAATGTACAGATATAATAAATAAATAAAAATACCTGACGTAGAGCCATGTGCGTCGCCTCCAGAATGTCTACTAAAAAGGCTCTCAAGCGCTCTCTTACGTAATCCTTTTGTCGTCTATACTTTGAAAACATAATGAGTACCCAACAAAACTATAATACATGACACAAACTGATACATGATAACCAGTCAAATAGATAATATAAAGGCAATACTATAATACATAACACAAACTGATACATGATAACCAGTCAAACAGATACGTGAATATTCTTTTTAAATCATAACCAAGTATTATATTATTATGATGATGTTGAGGCTCTACTCTGCGACCGTGTGCGGTTAGCCTACGACCGTGTGCGTGCCGACAAAAGGACTGTCCTTATAGTTTTATCGACTTTACCGTGGACTCGTTTTTTGAATTTACGCCTTGGCTCATATATAATCGCAGGTACATCAGGGCGCGACAGTGCAATTTCATCCACCAGATTATTATTTTGTATCAAGAAAAACTCAGCAACTGTTTCGTCGGCCAAGATAACATCTTCGTGATCTCCGTCAGACACGGCTTCATGAATGTAGGATCTAGGCGGATTCTTAAGGACAACTCATTCGTCATTTTTCATTATATCTTTGACATAAAAGCACTGTTTGGTGTGAGCAGCTAACATGTACTTTTCAGTCTGATATATTTCCTTGTTAAGATTAACGAGTGTGTAACCGTAGTCATCCTTCGCCTTTTTCAGCTCACACCAACGAACCTTAAACATCACATGTCTGACTTCATTATTAATCCCATAGAAAATCTCCACGATGTCTTCTACCTGACCGTAGCAATAGATTTCACCTTGTATCGGATTTAGATCTTTTGAACTAGTGTATGACAGTTACGAGAAGGAGCAGAACACACCGCTATTTTGCGTTTGTCGTCTCTCTTCAAAACCGATGGTGTTAAACCTAAAGCCGTTGATACAGTAGCCCCCATAACGCTTAACTACGTTAGAAGGACCTCTGGCATATAAACATATTTTCTCAGACAGGTTAACCTCATTCGTAATCCGTCGGTCAACCTTTAAGAAAAGAAACAAATAGTTTAAATATCTGTTGGCAGGAACATATTTGATATACGAATCAGAAATATAAATAAATCTTACTTCACCCTTCAGCCATGTAGGGAATTGTCTAGAGTGTGTGTCCATAACTCTTTTATTTTTTGTTCTGTATTTAAGAATAGTCTAGACATATCGGATGTGAAGCCTAGAATAAAATCATTTATAACAATTAAATAGAGATAGTTATTGTGATGTGATATGATCTGATTCAAACAGTTAAATACTTACGCCGCGTATATGTTAAATGTAGTATCATTGCTCAGGATATATGTGTGGGCTTGATCTAGCTCTATTCTGGGGAATCTAGTGTCCTCCCCACGATCATTATAGAATGTTCTGTCAATTATTCGTTGGGGACGGTTGAGCCTTGTCTCCACACCCCGCAAGTAACGAGAGATGAAATTCAAACTCTCATTACTTATATAGTTCTCTGCTATCGATCCTTCAGGACGTGCACGGTTATGCATTAAATGTTTCATGAAACCCAAATACCTACAAGCATATAGTTTCATGATTTGTGACAAAATAAAACTGAGTAACGTAATTTGACAAATATTAATTGAGCATTATAATAATAAATACCTCTCCACAGGGTACATCCAGCGATATTGAACTGGTCCTGCGATGCGGGCTTCATATGCTAAATGTATTGTGAGATGCACCATGACCTTAAAGAACGAGGGTGGAAATAGAATTTCCATTTTACACAGTGTATTGGCTACACGTCCTTCTAATTCTTCAAACTCCCTGACATCAATCACCTTGGAGCACAACTGCTTGAAGAAACCACAATATTCTATTACCACCATCGCGAGTTCCTTCTCAGCATGTCGCAACGCAACCGGGAGAAGTTGATGCAATAGAATATGATGGTCATGTGTCTTGAGGTTTAAAATTTTCCTGTCCTCAATATGCACATTTGCTGAAATGTTTGAAGCATAACCATTTGGTGTCTTCATGGACTTTAGAAATAAACACATATTGTGAACCTCATCCTTCGACAGTGTGACACGGGAGGCTGGGAGTTCAAACTTTCCGTCACCCTTATCTATAGCTTGCAGTTCGGGACGGATGTTCAATTCTGCTAGGTCTCGACATGCCCTTAAGTCATCTTTTGATTTTTTTCCCGTCCTGCAACAAAGTGTTCAAGAGATTCTCGCATATGTTCTTCTCGATGTGCATGACATCCAAGTTGTGACGTATTTTTAAACTTCTCCAATATGGCAATTGATAAAATATGCTGAATTTTAACCATCCATGCGGAAGTTCAGTACCCTTAGAGACACGCTCATGCGATTGGATAGTGCGAGGTTTATTTCCTTTCGAATTGCCTTTGAGAAATTGCTTACCATTTCCCTTTCCCTTCCAATTTTGCTTTAATATTTTTCTCTTAACCCCAAATGGATTTTCTTTGTTGAATCTTTTCTTTCCAAATATTTTTTTAGGTAGAGGATGTAGAAGCTCAAATATTTCTTCCCCGATCAGCCTTGGTGGTGCTGGTCTGTTTTCTGGATTGCCGTCGAACTTTCCTACTAACTTTCTAAACTTGTGCCCTGTAGGCAACCATCTTCTGTGTTGCCAATAACAGAACTTACGGCTGTATTTTAGGACCTTTCCCTCATAATCTGACATGCAAACCGGACAAGCAATCTGACCCTTCGTCGACCATCTAGACAAGTTAGCATATGCTGGGAAGTCATTAATTGTCCACATGACCATTGCACGCATACGGAAAGCCTCCTTACCATAAGCATCATAAGTGCTGACGCCTTCTTCCCAGAGAAGCTTCAAGTCGTCAATTAATGGTTGAAGGAAAACATCAATGTCATTTCTAGGAGAATATCTTCCAAGGATCAAGAGTGATAGTATCATGTATGGCTGCTTCATGTACATTGACGGTGGCAGGTTGTACGGTGTCAGCAACACTAGCCAGGTAGACCAAGCAGAGCTCATTACTCCAAACGGATTAAATCCGTCGCTAGCAAGCCCCAGCCTAATATTCCGAGACTCCTTACCAAAGTTAGGGTATATACAATCGATGTGCTTCCATGCCTCACCGTCAGCAGGATGTCTTAATTTCCCGTCCTCTTTACGGTCGGTCGAATGCCATCGCATATTCTCAGCCAGCTCGGCAGACATATAAAACCTCTGCAACCTAGGAATAATTGGAAAATATCGAAGAACCTTCACAGGAATTCTGCTCTGCTTATTGGATGATATGCCTTCAGATGTGCCCGTATGTTCATTCCAGCGTGATACATGACACGTCGGACATTCCTCTAGACCTTTATTACCTTTATTGTACAAGATGCAGTCATTAGGATAGGCGTCTATCTTCTTGTAATCAAGACCCAGCGTATCAATAATCTTGTGAGCTTCATAATAAGTTGCGGGGATGCTCTTCTCGCCGCCTGGAATGACTTTCTTGAGCAAGTCTAAAAAATCTCGAAATGTGTAACAGCCATCCCACTGAGTGTTTGGATATGAAGAAGCCTCAGCATAAAAGAAAGCCTTGTGAACTCCTTGCACCCCTCGTATAACGATGACTCGTTTTCTTCAACAAGTCTCATCAATCGGGCTACATCTTGAAACATATTAGTAGTGTTAACATCACTCGAAGACGACACGGTAAGAATATCTTCCAACATATTAGTTGTGTCAATTGTCGGATTGTCGACATCAGTAAACTCTTCCTCTAATTGCATCACCGGGATGCCTTCACCGTGATGACTCCAAAATACATAAGAGCTATCAAATCCATTGATTAACAGATGGAAACTTACGTCACTCCTAGTGAATATTTTACCATTCCTACAATTCTTGCAAGGACAAAAATCAACCCGCTGAGTGACCGTAGAGGGTTAGTGTCAGAGTGGGCAAAGAAAGCTTCTATCCCATCCTTGTATCGGGTGTCTAGATGCCTTCGATCACGTGGTATGCCCATGAATGATTTGTCAGGAATTGTCCGCATCTAGAATTTAAAAAATAATGGAAGTGAGCATATCCCTACATATATCATTTTAAGTTATAGGACAAGTGTGTGTGACCGGCTGTCAGAGGAAGGCTTCTATCCCATTAGGTATGCAAACGTAGCGTGTATATGTATTTACGTGTGTTCAAGTGTACTTTTATTTCGTCAAAATTTCAGCAGCACCTACCCGCTGTTCTCCGAGTACACTATAGTACACGGAGAGCAATGAGTAAGCGCCGCCGAAACTCTGACAAAAAGAAAGTACGAAAGAACACATGTAAATACATATGCACGCCACGTTTACATACCTAACCCATCCAAACTGGACAGATCCAATAAATATTTATATATAAGCCCTCTGTCACATACGAGTATGAAAAGGTTGTCGGACCGAACACGATGGTATCGTATCCGCCAACAATCCTGTACGCGTATGTGATAAGTAAATAAAGAGATTATATATAGTATTTATTGGAC
>BQKN01032551.1:0-10803 GCA_022839385.1 Asparagus kiusianus
ATATATATATATAAGCAATCACCACTGTAATCCTTTAGTCATAATATATCACAAAATTTTATTTTTCCAGGAAAGAACTTTTCAATGGATCAGATGTTGGGGATTCGAAATAATCAAATCAAACTCTTTCCCTTCCGGACCTTGTGTTTGAGAGTAGGAAAGTAGGAAAAATCATAGCAAATAAAAGATAAAAAACTTGTAGGAAAGTAAAGAAGAAAGAACACACCAAATTTAATGAGGTTCGGCAATCGTGGCTACGTCCTTGGGAGCCATACCATACAATTCTTTGATTAATATTAAAGAAGGTTACAATGCCTATAAATAGGATCTAATCTCTTTGAGATCTCTCTAAAGAATTCTCTCAAAACCCTCTTTTTCTGATGTCTAATCTCTTTTAAGGTGTTCCATATATATAGAAAACCTAAAACCAAAAAAGACTAGAAATTTTAAAACCAAAAATAAAATAGATTAGGAATCCTAACAACATGTTACCAAAACAGATTAAGAATCATGTTTCCAAAATAGATTAGGAAACCTGCTATCCAACAATTTGTTTGATTCCAGCTTTGGGTCTACATCCTTTAGACTAACAATCTCCTACTTAGAGACTAAAGCACAATCAACAAGCTCACCCAAACTCTCCCTTCTTCGCAAGCATCCTCCTCCACGAAAAAATCCATTCTTCAATCATCATTAACCCGGCGATCTCGCCGATCCTCATGGTGTGGCTCCGCCTTCATCTCCTATACGTGAAGGCGAACTATAGTTGCGCACAACTCCAGTTTGTCAATGGTCACTGCTTTCGTCAACATATCCATAGGATTTTGACTCCCCCAAAATCTTCTCTAGATGTAACTTTGCGTATAAAATGGTATTGTACATCGGTGTGCTTCATTCTAACATGATATACTGGATTCTTGGTAAGATGTATAGTGCTCTGGCTGTCACAATAAAGAACTCATCTCCCTTGCTTCAGATCCAACTTTTTCAAGCACCCGTTCAACCAAATTATCTACTTGCTTGCTTCAGTCACCGTGACATACTCAGCTTCAGTTGTAGACAAAGTTACTATCTTCTGTAGAAGTGAAACCCAACTCACTGCTATCGACACCCAAGGTATAAAGATACCTCGTGGTGCTCCATCTCGTATCATGATCACCGGTAAAGTCTGCATCCACGTATCTCTATAGTACCAACTCATTCCTCCTGAAATATAGTGGCTTGTCCGTAGTCCCTATATATCAAGTAGAGTAATATCCACTTCACGTCCTCTCAATACTGCTTTCCTGAATTGCTTACAAACCTGCTCATAACTCTCACTGCATGAGCAATGTCCGACCTTGTGCAAACCATTATGTACATGAGACTCCTAATGGTCGAGGAATATGACACCCTGCTCGTATGCTCTCTATCTACATATGTCTTAGGCGATTGCTCTTCAGATAGCTTGAATTGGATTCCAATAAGCGTGCTAACAACCTTAGCATTCTGCATGTTGAACCTCTGATGTACCTTCTCAATGTATTCAGCTTAACGTAACCTCAACATCCCTTCAGCTTTATCTCTACTAATTCGCATCCCTAGAATCTTTTTCGCTGCATCCAGATCCTTCATAGCAAACTCCTTTACCAACTGCTTCTTCAAGTTGTTTATCTCTCCTAAACTCGGTGATGCAACTAACATATTATCAACATACAAGAACAATATGATAAAACTGGACTTAACCTCTTGAAGTAACAACAATTATCTGAATTGCATCTTCTGTAGCCATTGTTCTGTATGAAGTTGTTGAACTTATTGTACCACTGTCTCGGGCCTTGTTTCAATCCGTACAAGTTCTTCTTAAGCTTACACACCATCTCTTCATTTCCCTCTTCAATGAAGCCAACATGTTGCTTCATGTAGATTTCTTCATTAAAGTCACCATGAAGAAAGGCAGTGTTCACATCTAACTGCTCAAGATAGAGATCTTCTATAGCTACTAGGCTAAACACCACTCTGATGGTTGTGAACTACACAATGGGAAAAAAATATCTCTGTATAGTCCACTCCTTCCCACTGTTGGAACCCCTTCACGACTAATCTGGACTTATATCTCGTACTTTTATCACTCTCCTGCTTGACCCGATAGACCCATTTATAGCTGGACTAACTCCCATGTCTCATTAGTGTATAGAGAATCTATCTCCTCTTGCATCACATGCCCCCACTACTGAGATTGACTCACTTGCATAGCCTCCTTATAGCACTCTGGTTCTCCACTATCTGTCAAAAGTAAATAATCAAGTGGTGAGAGATATCTAAGATTTGGTTTGGGTATCCTGGATGATCTCCTAAGCTCTACGCCCTGGGTAGTCATCTCTGCACCTGGAGCCTCCTCCGTTCTTTGGTCAGAATTGACTTTGTCGCCCCCACCTGGGAGTTCTTCCAAATCCATGTACTCGGGTCCACCTGTATGCATAGTGCTACCCCTACTGGTTTGCCTATCATTAGCACTGTTTCTGTTCTTGTACAACACCTCCTCATTGAATATCACATCCCTGCTTCTGATTATCTTCCTGTTCTTCCCATCCCAAAGACGATACCGAACTCATTAATGTCGTATCCAATGAATGTGCACTTTTGTGGATTAGCCTCTAGCTTGTCCCTGACATTGTCACTGATATGAACATATACCACACAATCAAATACTTACAAATGTGAGAGATTGATTTTCTTACCACTCCAAACCTCCTCTGGAATCCCATAATCCAATGGATCTGATGGTCCATGATTAATCAAGTAAGCTGTCGTATGCACCGCATCTGTCCAAAATATCTTAGGCGGACCTGCATGTAATCGCATACTCCTGGCATGCCCCGTTAATATACTGTTCATCCTCTCTGCAACGCCATTTTGCTACGGCGTCCCTGAAGTAGTTCTCTCCAAACGAATCCCATTTAGAGTATAAAACCTCTTGAACTCCTCCAGTTCGTATTCTCCACCGTTGTCTAATATCAAACACTTCACCTTCAGATATATCTTGTTCTCCACCATGGCCTTCAACTTCTTAAATATCTCGAACACATCTGACTTGTGCTTCATGAAGTATACCCACACCTTCCTCGAGTGATTATCAATGAAGGTGACATAGTATGCCGAACCGTCAAGAGAAGACACGCTAATTGGACCCCATACGTAAGTATGAACTAACTCTAGCTTCTGAGCTTTAGGTGGCCTTCCACCCTTCTGGAAACTAACTCTCTTCTGCTTCCTAAAGATACAATCCTTGCAAACACCGATGTCCACGAAATCGATGTCGGTTAGCTTCCCCTGTGAATGTAGAATTTTTATCTCCTTCTCGCTCATGTGTCCCAATCTATTGTGCCACATATACATACTCTCTTTGTTAGCTGCAATTACGAGGGTGCCACTCGCATGTGAGGTGAGGTAGAGAGTTCCTATTTTGTTACCTCAGGCAACAATTATAGTACCGTTTGAGATCCTCTATGAATCCCCGGTGAATGTCAAAACATAACATTCTACTCCAAGCTGGCCAACCAAAATAAGTTTCCTCTTCAGTTTCGGTACGTGCCTCACGTTCTTCAGATTCCACTTAGAACCCTTTAATTGTATTTGCACATCTCCTCTTTCAACAACACTACAAAGTTCATTATCCCCCAAGTATACTTTTCTAAATTCTCCTGGTACATAGTTATGAAGAAGCTTCCTATTAGCAGTAGCATGGAACGAGGCTCCTGAGTTGATGACCTAAGAATCAGAATCGCTATCCATAGCGAGGATCAATGCATCATGCATGAGATGAGCCTCCTGCTCATTCGTGTCCTTCTTTTGTGCTTTACACGCTAAAGGCATATGGCCCTCCTGGCCGTAGTTCCAATACTTTTCTTTGATAGGCCTAACTTTCGAGTCCGACCTCTTCTTGGTTGACTTCATCTGATTCTTGTTTTGATTATCCTTCTTCTGATTTCTACCTCTCTACTCGAGATTTAGGGTTGAACCTGAACCTTTTGATTCGGACAATTTTCTTCTAACCTCCTTAGATAGAATCATGCTAACAACTTCGCTTAGTTTCAACTTGTCCTTCCCCAAAGAATTGCTGATTCTCGTCACACAACCTGCCTAACTATCCGGCAACTACGATAGAATCAATAGGGCATGCTCTTCATCATCGAACATGATGTCTACGGAGATGAGTTGATCAACAATTGTGTTGAACTCGCTGAGGTGCATTGTGAAGGAGCGTCCTTCTGCCATCTTGAGATTGAAGAGTGTGTTGATGAGATGCACATTGTTTGCGACAGACGGTTGCTCATACATCTTCCCGAGCGCTTCTATAAGCCCCACCATCGTCTTCTCCTTTAATATATTGTGTGCGATTGTCTTGATGAGCGACAACCAAATTTTTCCTAGAGCCTTCCTATCCAGTATCTCACAATCCTCGTCTGACTCTTCTTTCTTCTTTCCCTTAGCCTTGCCCATCAACGGGCGATACAAGTCCTTCAGATACAGATAGTTCTCCATCTGCGACTTACAGTAGGCGAAGTATGAACCGTCAAACTTCTCGATCTTAGATTTGCTTTTTCCTGCCATGGCTCTCTCACAATCCTTCTAAACGAAACCCTGATACCAGTTGTTGGGGATTCGAAACAATCAAATCGAACCCTTGCTCTTTTGGATCTTGTGTTTGAGAGTAGGAAAGTAGAAAAAATCACAGCAAATAAAAGATAAAATTTGCAGGAAAGTAAATAAAAAAGAACACACCAGATTTAACGAGGTTCGGCGATCGTGCCTACGTCCTTGGGAGCCACATCACACAATTCTGTGATTAACATTGAAGAAGATTACAATGCTCACAAATAAGATCTAATCTCTCTGAGATCTCTCTGAAGAATTCTCTGAAAACCCTTTTTCTGATGTCTAATCTCTTCTAAGGCGTTCATATATATAGAAAACCTAAAATCAAAACATACTAGGAATTCTAAAATAAAAAAATAAAACAGATTAGCAATCCTAATAACATGTTACCAAAACAGATTAAGGATTATGTTACCAAAACAGATTAAGAATCATGTTACTAAAACAGATTAGGAAACCTGCTATCTAACAATTTATTTGATTCCAACTTTGAGTCTACATTCCTTAGACTAACATCAGATATATGCGGTATTGATCTAATAAAGCGTCATATTTAAATATTAATTATATTTTAATTATAACGCAACACTGATTTAAGGGTTGTTACCCTTAGTGCACCGTAACGATTAAGCCGTCTATTTAATATTTTCCCTCTTGGAAAGAGGGGAGGTTAGGATTAGAGTTAGAGTACTTAAAATTACGTGTCAGTGGATTTAGCCCATTTTATACTGACACGAAGGGTCTCATGCACCAACTGAATGGTAAACAAACGACATCAAATACTTTTTTTTTCCCCATTCCACATTATTATTATTTCTTTAAGGGTTTAGGTTCTATATCTATTGGGTTTGGTCAAGGTCTCATCCTTGGCCGATCTATTGGGATAAGCCACCCACATGTGGCTGCTTAACACGCTGTTAGCCTAAAAAAATCACATTGACCAAAAGAGAGGCACAAAATGTGATAAGGACATGCAATTTTGTTGATTTATTTTCACCGGTCAGATATAATTACTCATTTTCAGTAATATGATATATTCATTTGGGGACCTCAAAGACATCTCTCATTTTAGAAAAGATATAATCTATCTATTATTAACTTAATTAATTAAGCAAGGAGGGTGAGCATGCGTACATCAGATGTGCAGCTAGGCTTTTATAGTTTATTTTCTTTTATTAGAGATAGGACTATTCAAGAATTCCTAATTATGTGCTGATTGAGGTGAGATTCAAATCAACTGCCTCTTTTGTGCAGTATATATGACTGTATGAGCATCCATTCAGTATATCAGTACTAATTTTGCTAGTTAGTTCTCTCTCACCATGTGTATTCCTTCGAGAAATAACATCTGGGCTCAGTATTATTTGGTATTCATAAATTCAAGTCTGAAAATAGAACTCTTTTATATTAGGCTACTTTTATCTTTTACCTATATATTGAGCTCAATTCGAAAGATGCATTACCCTCTTGTATTAATTTCATTATTGGTTTTAACTTTTTGTCTATTTTTGACAAAAGTCGTTTTAAACAAAAAATGTATGAGGCTGATAATTCAAGAGTGCATGTTCAAAGCACAATACAACATATTGTTGTTCATGAAGCAACAATAAACGTGTTATGGAGAAGATCAACGCTGTAGGACTTTAGAAAAAAAAAGCGCATGACTAGTAGAAGCTCTTTTTTCTTCGTGACGAGAGTTCTCTCGTAGGAAAAATAACTGTAGTAATTAATACATAGATCGATAAAAATAGATTGAACTAATGGATGGAATTGGGATTCTCTTCACTATCTATAGATTGAATACTGCTGACCGGCATTGTTCTCTTCCAAACTACTTCTACACTACCTGAAAGAGTTATCAGTTTTGAAAAAAGTTAAAGGGATAAACTCTGTGTCTCCCTCTCTGTTAGCGTAGAATTAACTTGTGAGGAATAGTCTAGTTATCATGTACTCTTCTAGAATTTCATTTATTTATTTGTAGATACCACTTCATCATTCTTAAGACTAGTCATTTAGTGTGAGAATATGTACATTTGTTGAAGATATGGCACCAGCTACATTATATGGGAATTATAATGATACAAATTCAGATGAATGGATTGATGAACGAAAAAATATATCATAAAAGAGCTAGAAAACGTGAGCAAGTACAAAAGTTATATTACATGGCATCTGTTTGAAACAAACCTTACCAAATCCTAGGCCCACCCCAATTCATTTCCTTATCAAAATAAGAGAAAGCCAATTCATTATGTTAGCCCCATTCACACAAAAAACGAAAAAAGAACAACCCAAACTAGGGACTCTTTGTTTAAATTAAAGAGTGATGCTTGGTGAAAGTCGTGTTTAAATTGCTGTTCCATTCGCTCACTGGCATCCAAAGCTCTGACTCAGATATGGGGCATCTTTCGGTTAATAGCTTCATTCATTAATTAGTTAAAGACTTTATACAAACAAGCATGCATGGAGAAATGATGATTAAAGTTTAGGTGCGAAAATAACCTCCATTGCATAGCATCTCGTGACATAAGAGAAATCTGTCCTTTTGTCTTGCTTATACCTAAACTAAGGGTAATGGTCAAAAAGGAAATGGAGTTTATCAGTTGAGGGTGAAGAAAAATGAATTGGTGGTCCTATGTATCTCTATATTAATTCAAGTTCTTTGGTTCTATATATCATGATGGCGATAAATGGTGGGGTGGGGCCCCCGGCCCCCCCCCCTAAAAAAGATGCTGGTGAAAGGGCATCAAAGTTGGTAAGTTCCCTCATTTTCAAGAGATAATAGACTCGTACAGGTGAGTGGAGTTACATATCACTACTTTGACAAATATGCATGTTGTGATGTTGGCAATGAATGACAATTATATATGCACAAAAATATTCGGATCTGAGGAAATATATGTATTCATATTCCTTAGGATATACGGATAAGATTATTAAAATCTAGAACTGATAAGATATAGTTATAAACATGGTTATGTAGTGAAATATGCGAATCAACATCGGAAATTTCCAAATCTATACATTGAACATACTTTTGTAACAGTTTTAATCCTGTTAAAGTAAGAGAGAGAGAGAGAGAATCTTGGGTAAATTTCCATTGAGTTGAATATTGAGTGTGCACATATATTTATACAGATAGAGGAGTGTGAGGTGTGTACTCCCAAGCAATGTGGGACTAAAACCCACTACAATACACTATTATCAACAGCCCCCCTTCAAACTCATGTTGGATCAAACAAAGTGAGTTTACGTACAAGAAACTGGAACCGATGGACAGGTAAGGCCTTTGTGAAGAAATCTACAAGCTCGTCAGCGGATGAGACATGAGGAAGTAGAATTGTCTTATCCTTGATAACTTGGTAACGGACAAAATGAGCGTCGATCTCAATATGTTAGGTCCTTTCATAAAATATTGGATTATTAGCAATCTGGATGACACTCTTATTATCACAGTAGAGAGGAGTAGGAGTCGTAACAGAAATACCGAAATCACTGAGAAGGCGACGAAGATGAATAATCTCTTTAGCTGTTGTGGACATTGCACAATACTCTGCCTCGGTACTGAAAAGAGCAATAACATCTTGTTTCTTACTTCACTAGGAAATAGGGGAATCACCAAGAAATATACAATAATATGTGGTAGACTTTCTGATAGTTGGATCACCAGCCCAATCAGCATCAGAATATGCATAAAGCTCTAACTTAGATGCAGTAGGAAACAAAAGAGAGCGAGTGCTAGTACCCTGGAGGTACCGAAGAATATGTAATAAGACAGCATAGTGTACAGAACGTGGGGCACTAACAAATTGACTAACAATACCAACAGCATGAGAGATATCTGATCGAGAGATGCACAAATAGACCAACTGGCCAACAAGATGTCGATATCGAGTAGGATCAGATAGAGGTTCACTGTCAGTAGAGTAAAGTTTGACATTCTGCTGGAGTGGAGTATCGATAGTTGCATTGTCAGTTAGCTCAGCTTGATTTAGAATATCTGAGAGATACTTCTGTTGAGACAGTAATACACCCCGCGGGCCTTGAGAAATTTCTAGACCAAGAAAATACCGAAGAAATCCAAGATCCTTCATGTGGAACTGTTGTTGCAACTGAGATTTTACGTATTGTATATCTGCCATATCATCACCTGTAATGATCATATCATCTACATAGATGAGTAATAAAACTCTGTCACGCGATGTAGTACGAACAAACAGAGAAGCATCTTGATTGTTAGGACACATGTATATGAGCCTACTTTTGAATCTTGTTTTGATGATTTTGCAAACAATTTATAATATGTTTTTCAGTATCTGTTTTGTTCCAAGTTGAGTAACTCAAGAGCCACATTTATAACGAAGCTCATTCAATTCAAGTCAGATCCAAAATTTAGCTTCTCATGCATATCAACTTGGTACAACTAGAATAGGACTTTATATTGTGTGAATATATCTCAAGCTCAATATCCACATAACACACACATTTGGTTTTAATATGATTTTGACAATATACTGAGATATTATTGTATAGACTTAAAATTTACTTTATACAACTTTTGTTTAGTCTATAAATTCTTTTGAAAATGTTTCATATCCTTGTTTATCTCAATTGTCCAAAACTAAGAATATTATACACTCGTTTTACATGCTTTTGCAAAACTAAGAGATTTTACAAACGGAGAATCACATTTGGAAAATTTCTTTTGAAACATGCTCATTTATATGTTTATAAACTATTCCCCAAATTTTATAATTTTTGGAATTTAATTGATATTTTTAAACATGGTTTAAAGTTTAATTTTCCTGTACAAATCTGGTCTGTGCATGTTTAGTCGACTCATAAGTCAACTCACGAAGTGCAGCGGAGTTGTGATTTTTCTTCTGTTGGGTCGACTCATATAAGCCGACTCATTAGTCGACTCATGAGTCGACTCATAAGTCGACTTATCAGAGAGTCGTTGCACAGTAACGGTTATATAACTAAGAAGATTCCTTAATCAAGTTTTGAAAGAGTTTAGTTTGTGTTTAAAAGGTGTTTAAGTCTTTTTCTGGTTTGAAAAAGAGTTTGTGTTACAAAGAGGAGCTTACATCATTTGTTGAGGAGATCATCCTCAATATCCAATCATCCTCTCTTTGTAGAGAAGTTTTTCTAACTCAACTTTCTAACATTTATTTTTGTTAATCTTATTACTAGTTCTTATTGAGTTAGATTTTATCACGCACCCTTATTGAGCTTATTATATCTCATATAATATATTGTTGAGTAGTGGTGTGTGATTTAGTAAGAGTGAGCTTAATTGAGTTCTCGTCAAGTGTAGAGAACAACCATTATTATATTATGCTTTTGTGAGATCGCTTGTAATACACTTGTACACCGAGAGGAGTGTGTGGTGAGGACGGAGTCGATACCGAGAGGAGTGGCGTCGGTGGACTAGTGAGAGGTAATAATTCCGAGCACTTGAGGGAGTTGATACGTGAGGACCAACACTTGAGGTTGTAGCTTGTGTATGTACATTATGAGATTTTGTGAGAGTTATCGGTTGACTTGATAACCGAGTGTGTAGAGAAGTTTCGGTTTCCAAACCGGGTGTGTTGTGATAGTGGAGATCTCCTCAAGGTGAGGAGCGGAGACATAGGTCGTGGGGACCGAACTCCGTGATCATATCTTGTGTTTGAGTTTGCCTTGTGTACATTTATTTTGTGCTTTCTAACTTATTTATCTCCTGCTAGATTTGATTAATCTATAAAGTTTTTAAATTGGTATAAAATTGAATTAGATTAGCATAAGACCCTAATCAACCCCCCCCCCCCCCCCGGGGGGGGGACATGGATGACTTTTCATAAAGCCCGCTTTTGAGTACGACATCGCGAAAACACTCAAACCAAGCGCGGGGTGCCTGCTTGAGACCATAAAAAGCACGGCGAAGGAGACATACATGTCCCAGACGAATATTTGGCCCTGGAGGCGGTTGCATATATACGGTCTCTGATAAAGAGCCATGAAGAAAAGTATTTTTGACATCCATCTGGTATAAGGGCTAACGATGAACAGCAGCGAACGCAAGGAGAGTACGAACAGTGGGCATCTGAGCAACAGGAGCAAAAGTCTCCTCATTATCAATACCTTGTTGCTGAGTAAAACCTCGAGCCACTAAACGAGCTT
>BQKN01032559.1:0-19010 GCA_022839385.1 Asparagus kiusianus
TATTTTAGTTACTAATTTGATACGCGTAACTATAGAATAAATCTCAAGCAAAAAATAGATATTGAGATTGTATTATTCTGTAGGTAAATAAATAAATGTTATTAAAATTTCTCTTTATATTAAATTTAGAAGTAATAGTTTAAATTATTAAGTACCAAATATTAGTTCATGTGAGAAAATAAAATAATCTATAGTCTCTATACCTATTTAGTCAATCAGTCAAACATATTAAAATTATGATGACCACAGTCAAAATTATATGGTGGGTGCACATTAAATATAATTTATAAAAAGTAGTACATTAAAGTAAAAAATCCTTTTAACCACTATATAGATTGTTTGAAAGTTTTTGCATATATAAACTATACTGCCTAGGAATAGTGATGTGCACACTTAACTATGACCTAATACATATTAAGAACAACTTACTCTTCAATATCATTATTAATTGACGTATCTATGTATTACATTGAAAGCATAATAAAAATTTAGAAAATCATAAAAGAAACACCCTCAAAAGTTTTAAAAAATATTAAAAAACACCTTAAATTTTTGTAATTTACAAACACATAAAACTATTAAACATTACATTAAAATCAAGGAATTATAAAAAATCATTGAAATTTTTCAAAATTTGAAGGGGTAATTTGCAATATACTAAAATGTAAGGGTATTTTTTTATAAATTTTAAATTTAATAGATTTTATAATTAGTTATGCTCTTTACAAAAAGGTTATGGATAATATTGACCATGAAAAGTTTTTTTAAAAACCTATACTTTAAAAAGGATTATGATACTTTGTAAATTTTTAATTTTTTTAGGGTTGTTAGTAATTTTGTATATTCATTTTAGTGTCTATAGGTTAGAAATTCTCATGGTGTTTTCTAAAAATTATGAATATTAGGGGGTTTTATAATTTTTTAAACTTATAGGTCTTTTCTACAGATTGTAAATTTTTTATAGACTATTTATAATTCTTATGTTTTTAATTTACTAATGAGTTTGAAATTCTCAGGTTGTTTTTTGAAGTATTTAAATTTTAAGTTTTTATTTGCAATTTTTGAAACTTTAATAGTGATTTCTATAAATTATAAATTATGTAGGGGATATTTAAAATTCTTATATTTTTAATGTCCTGTTAGGTTGGAAATTATTAGGATTTTTGAAAATTTTATATTTTGAGGGTCTTATTTTTGAAAATTTTATATTTTGAGGGTCTTATTATGCAATTTGTAAAAAAGTTCAGAGAGTTGATTGTAAATTCCATAAATATTTGGGGGTTGTTGTGTTATTTGTAGGCTTTTAGTATGTTTATAGATTTAAAATTTTTAAGGTGTTTTTCTACAAATTTTGAATTTTTAGGGGTATTTTTGTAATTTTCAAAACTTAAAATATATTTTCTTTAAAATAAAAAAAACTTTTAGTTTCTAGATAACATATATTTTTTCAGATATCTCACTGAATTAAAATAAGTAAAATTTATAATTTTTAAAATGTTTTAATAAAATTTTGAATTTATAGTGGTGTTTTTACAATTTAAATTTTTTGGAGGATAAATTTTACAAAGTTCAAAAAATTTTAGGTGTTAACTAGCATATGTTTTTTCAAGTGAATAAATAAAGGCTTTAAATTATATCAAACATATTTTTTATCCAATAATATATTAAGTCTCATTATGAATGGGAAAAATTATTTAATTACAAATTCAAAGAAGATATGATAATTAGAATAGATTAGGATAACAATAAAATATTCAAAAAAATATTAAGGTTAATATTAACTATAGAAATTTTTTTCTGAACTCGTACTTTTGATTTGAAGATAAAATAGGATAAGATGTACTATTCAAATATGTTAATATACACACAAGTTTTTTTTTATGGCAATATATACACAAGTTGGTAGACCATATGGAGAGTTTATCAAATATTACATCTAACTAACAAGAGTTTAAAGTAACATCCAAAACAAAATTATGTGAAGTCACCCATTGCATATATCAAAACAAAATCTCGGAAATAAAGATTAAAATAAGGGTACCAAAATATTATCGACCCAACCTTTTTTAGTCAGGTTTTCCTTTGTCTGGAGCTTCCTTTTAGATAGGAAAAATAAATATGTTCACTTTAATTATTAGGAATTATAGGGCTCTAAATAGAGGAGATTACCATATTTGATACTGCTACCATTAATGATTTCATGCAGAGATTTGAGAGTGAATCAGCCCGAGGGGTACTCGAAAGCTTAAAAGCTTCATCTTTATTGTTATTAGGGGTACCCGTAATCTTAACAACCAACCCGTAACCTTAACAACAAACCATTATCCTTAACAAGGAATATTCTAAAAATATTGTGGTTGTAGGGGTTTAACCCTAACCTTTTATCCAAACTCCCAAACTTTGCCACTAGGCCAAGTGACCCAAGGTATTCATTCCACTCAAAATATATATACATATATATCCCAACGTGTAACCTTCACAACCAACCTGTAACCTTAAAACCGACCCATAACCTTAATAACTGATCCGTAACCTTAACAACTGATCCATAACCTTAATAACTGACCTGTAACATTAGCAATTAACCTGTAACCTTAATAATTAACCCGTAACCTTAACAATCTCCAAATACAAACAAAAACAATTAGTTTCCTCATCAACAACGAAAATAATAAAAAACAAAAAATAATAAAATAACAATATCCTTCAATCATTTCAACATCATCACAGTAACATCATAATAAAGAGAGAGAGAGAGAGAGAGAGAGAGAGAATGGATTCATAACCTTAATAATTGACCCGTAACCTTAACAATTAACTCGTAACCTTAACAATTAACCTGTAACTTTAACAATCTCCCAATACAAATAACAAAAATAATAAAATAATCATCATCAATCATTTTAACTGTCATCTCAGTACATCATGATAAAAAGAGAGAGAGAGAAAGAGAGAAGGATATTATGATCTTCACATATTTTAATCTCTTAGGTTTTGTGCTTTGAGGGCTCAGAGAACAAAATCTTTATTTTTGGGGGTAAAACACCAGTTGACAAAGTCTTAGGGGGGAAGCACATTTTCTTAGCTTTTGGGGGCTGGAAGCATTTTTCCCAAGAAAATTTCATCTAATCTTATCAATTGCCTTGATAAGCCAAATAGCTAATTTGAAAAATAACATAAAGTATAAGAAAGAGAAGATAGAACATAAATCATTAGAGTCAAATGACTGCCAATAGATAAATACTTACTTTTTTCACATAGATAGCTTCCTATTGAAGTTTTCGAAAAGAGGTTGCCAATTTTTTCTTAATAATAGATCCTTTCTTAAGAGGAAGACCCAAATACTTAAAAGAAGGACGATAAAAAGAGCAATTGAGAATCTTTACAAGGAGAGAGCTAGCCCTTTGTAGAAAACGCAGTGAAAATCAGAAAATTCGAGTTGAAATAACAACTACAGTAGCTCTCGGGTCTGTCGACCGAGGGTGCAAGGGCAGTCGACCAACGCAATCGTCAGAAAAATAGGATACATGAATTCTCGGATCGGTCGACCGAAGGCAAGGTGCGGTCAACCGAAAAAGTGCACGATTACAGAGTGAGAAATTATGCTTCCGGTCGGTCGATCGCATGGCTATGACCAGTCGACTGCGATGCGGTTATGGGCTAGTTTTGGTTTTCTCTGTTGATTTTGGATTGGTGTTTGATAAAAATACAAACACATTTTTAGGGTTTCTCAAGAGAGAATTAGCAGACTTTTGAGCACTTTGAGAGGGGGATATTGTGAGGGAGTTGAGAGCTTTGGTTAGGGTTATATTTGAGTGATTTTGTAAGTTGTAACCCTTTATACTTCTCCTCCATATAGTAAAATTTTCCCTATCCTCTCCCCGTGGATGATACGAGTTGCTGTGCGAGCACCCTTTGGTCGCAGAATTACCAAAAGGTGGGTTGAGAAGAAGACAACTAAAACACAAGAACAATTCAGTATAGTGAAGGAAAATACATTCTCTAGATTATGAAGAATCAATTATTACAAATCTCTCCCTCACAATCTCACTAAAATTGAGAACAACCTCTCAATCATCTCTAAACCCTAATACAATGATTAGAATTTCCCTCTGATCTAAAATGATCCAAGATTATCTAAGATCCTCTAAGATCATGTTTAGAAACCCTAAACAACCCTTTATATAAGTGTACAAACATGGATGGCAATTTGGTAAATAACCAAGCCAAAAATCAATAGGAATTCGTGTGAACAGAAACCCAAACGAACGAGGAAACTGTCGATGAGTCAACTCATGACTGAGATGAGTCGACTCGTGACCTCATATGAGTCGACTCATAACTGATGAGTGGACTGGTCAGAGACTTTTGCTAACAGGGCTTGATTTCGTGAGTCGGCTCATGATAGTCATGAGTCGACTCAACCTAATGAGTCAACTCATGTTCATGTATGAGTCGACTCACGAGCTGAAAACTAGATTCTTCGAATCTGTTGCTCGTCGTCTCGTTTCACGCTTCCACCTGCGTTCTATTGTACTGTTTTACACCCCTATTCTCATGCTATTATGAGAATCATCTATCCTCAAGATCCTATGAGGATCGCTAAGTTCCGAAAAGAAGATACACTCATATCATGGGTCCCCTCTTTAGGAACTTGAAGTCCCGTTCAAGTTAGAACTTTTGCTGAGGAAACTCTCGAGCTCCTCCATCTTTTCTGCACCATCTGGCCTTGCTAGGAATCCGATCTCGATGTCTGATCGGAAACAACTCATTCTTCCCACGTCTCGTCGTAGTCACTGTTCGCTCTAAGTTGCAATCCTTTATCGATGGCTTTTCTGAAAGTCTAATGCACAGCGAGACAAACTTCTTACTTGCATTCACTAGTCTCTTCGTTCGCATCACCGTCCCCAAGTTTGCCTCCCTCGGAAGAGATGCCGAACGAAATATGAACTTTTCACCATCTTTAGTGAAGATGTACTTCTGAGCCCGCCTCTCGTAGATCGCATATCTATCCCATAAGTACGAATTACCTAGTATAATCTGATAAACATCTAATGGAACGATGTCGCACGTGACCTTGTCAATATACGACTCGTGGAGCGCAAATCTGACAGTGTATTGATCAACTACACTCATTTTCTCCTCATTCTGAATCCACCCCAATGGATAGGGCTTCGGATACTTGACCGTCTTCAGACCCAGCTTCTGAACCAATGCCTCGAATATCAAATTCTTCTCGCTGCCCAAATTAACAATGGCATCAACCAAATTGGTCTTCACTTGCAACTTAAGAACAAAGAGTTGCTCTCTCGGGTCGTCGTCCTCTTTCGTGGTCTGCTTTCCCACCATAAGGTTGAGACTATTGTTGGGCTCTGTCATCCTCGGGACTTCTTTCGGACCTTGAGCTATCATGTATGCCTTTTTCTCCTCCTTCTTCTTCAACCCTCTTGGCTTGAGATGAGGATACTTCTCCCAGCACCGATCAGCTGTGTGCCATGTCTTCTCGCAGTGACTACAAATCAGTCCTGCTTTCCCTAGATCACCCTTCTTCTTTTCCTCCTTAGATTGAGAACCACTAGACTCGCCTCCCGTCTGTTTGGAGTCTCCCTTAGTCTCGTTGCCCTTCTTTTGCTTGCCCTCGAGGGTAATAGCCTTCATGCTCGCCTCTGCAATTGATTCCACCATGAACAGCTTCATCTCCTTTCAGATGTAATCGCTCAATCACGCCATATAATTCATAAACACAGAATATTCCTCTGTCGTAATGTTGAGGACCATCGCCTGCTACTGGAACTCCGTTGTATATTCTTGAACGGTTTGATTAACCCTTTGGTGCAAGCCGTACCACTTGTACCAACGCTCTTCAAGGAATCCTACCGAGTAGAACTACTTCCTCAGTAACTCCTTAAACTTGTTCCACGACACCACCTTCTTCTCCTGCTTGCAGTAGGATTTTCACCATGTCAACGTGTGCCCTGAAAACTTCAAAGTCGCGAACACAATCTTCTCTTTTGACGAATAGCCATAAAGAGTAAAATACGTCTCCATCCGCTTGATCCAGTCATCAAGCCTCTCGACGTCAACACTCCCATCATAAACAGGAATGTCCACCTTGAAGTCAATCTTCAGGTTCTAATAAGAATTCTTATCACCTTGATGCAATGCAGCCTTAACGGTCTCCTCCTCCTCGTCCAAATCTGAATCTACTCTCTCCACATCGGACTCAACAATTTTCTTCGAAGAAGATTCACCTTGTTTGTCACCTCCATGGATAAGACTGAGGAGTTGTGTGAGATTCGAACCTATCGTCTCAATCTGCTTCTCCAATGCATCAATCCTCGCTGAATTGTCTCCTTCAACCATCTTCTTCCTCCTTATCTTCTGGACTCCTTCCAATGAAATAAGAATCTCGCCTAGCTTCTTCTATTGCAATCGAGTAAGGACCATACATTGGATGCCCCCCTCCTCAGGATCTGATAGCTCTGATACTAACTTGATACGAGTTGCCGTGCAAGCACCTTTGAATTACCAAAAGATGGGTTGAGAAGAAGACAAGTAAAACACAAGAACAATTCAGTATGGCGAAGGAAAATACATTCTCTAGATTACGAAGAATCAATTATTATAAATCTCTCCCTCATAATCTCACTAGAATCGAGAACAACCTCTCAATCCTCTCTAAACCCTAATACAATGATTAGAATTTTCCTCTGATCTAAGATTGATACGAGTTGTCGTGCGAGCACTCTTGATCGCGGAATTATCAAGAGTGGGTAAAGAAGAAAACGACAGAAGAACACAAGAGATGAATTAAGGCGAAGGAAAATACCTTCTCTAGATTATGAGAATCAATTAGATTTTACAAATCCCTCTCTCACAATCTCTCTAGATCAAAGAACAACCTCCCTGATCTCTTTTCTGATTACAAACTGAGTTCTAAACCCTAGAAAAGTCGTGTTTCTATTTATACTAAACAGAAATCCCAACTAGAGCAGGAAACAGACCCAAGCCCGGATCCGCTACGCGGTCGACTGCAGAGCCCAAGGCGGTCGACCGGTCAGAACGACGAAAACTGAAAAATCGATTACAGGGTTTCTGGTCGATCGCAGCGCCATCATCGGTCGACCGCTCATAGTCCCGAGACATAGTCTGGGTCTGTGCACGAAGCGGTCGACCGCCGTGACCACGCCGATCGACCGGCTAGAGTCCAACTGTAATTCCTGCAGTTTTGATGAATCCTTCGACTTCGTCACCTCCAATGGCCTCGTCCACGACTCCTCTACTCTATTCTCAAGATACCATGAGAATCAACTATCCTCAAGCTCCCATGAGGATCGCTAAGCTCCCGAAGAGACGATACACCCGTATCAAAGATGATCCAAGATTATCTAAGAGCCTCTAAGATCATGTTTAGAAACCCTAAACAACCCTTTATATATGTGTACAAACGTGGATGGCAATTTGGTAAATAACCAAGCCCAAAACCAATAGGAATTCGTGTGAACAGAAACCCAAGCGAATCAGGAAACTGTCGATGAGTCGACTCATGACTGTGATGAGTCGACTCGTGACCTCATATGAGTCGACTCATAACTGATGAGTCGACTGGTCAGAGACTTTTGCTAACATGGCTTAATTTTGTGAGTTGACTCATGACAGGCATGAGTCGACTCATGTTCATGTATGAGTCGACTCACGAGCTGAAAACTGGATTCTTCGAATCTGCTGCTCGTCGTCTCGTTTCACGCTTCCACCTGCGTTCCACTGTACTATTTTACACCCCTATTCTCATGCTATTATAAGAATCATCTATCCTCAAGCTCCCATGAGGATCGCTAAGTTTTGAAAAGAAAATACACCCGTATCAGTGGACGTAGGCAATTGCTGAACCATGTAAATCTTTGTGTTTGGTGTGATTTTTGCCGCATTTTGGTGGATTGCACTTGTATTTAATTTAGTTTTCTTCTCTCATGGCTTACAGACTCATTTGGTATGCGAGCACGCTTCCGCAAGGCGCGCAACACCCTTGTAGTAGATTTGCCAAAATATAAGAGATTAGTCTTAGAGTACTTAATCCTCAAATCAGAAATATCTTCAAAGGGACAGAAAATTATTTTTAAAACTGAAATATTCTCTTTAAGAGCCCTACAGAAAACAAATGTATCATTTACCAACTACACAAACCTAAGATTGTTTAATTTTCCTTTGAGATGAAGCCCAAAAAGATTCGCAGAAGTAACACTATTATATAACACCTTATGTAGGACATCTATTATCAAGATGAAGAGCATAGGTGAAAAAGGATCACCCTGTTTGAGACCTCTATGACAAGCAAAGGTTTTGAAAGGAGTTCTATTGACTAGTATAGCATATTTAGATGATGAAAGCATATGTTCTATTCAATGGCACTATTTTGCACCAAAAACCGTTGCCTTAAGGAGAGAGAGAGAGAATAAAGGACCAAGTGATACAATCAAAAAGCCTTCATAAAATTAATTTCAACAATGCAAACTTCTTTCTTTTTGGAAGAGCAATGATGAAGGGCTTCATGAGCTAGGTTATCTAATAATTGTTCAAAATTAATAGAATTTTTCTCATAATTAGGCTATGAATAAAACTATATCATATGTATGACTGGATTCAAATGTGATTGAATTTTAACGAAATTTCTGAGAGTTAAGTAATAAAGAAAGGATGATCTTCTTACATGTGGCAAAGATTTAGTGGAATTACTTACATGAGAAAATTTCCTCACTTGTCAAGAATAATTTTTGCCTAAATTTAAATCTAAAAATTATCATCATAAGTTAAACAGAGTAACACTAACATAACAATTCAAAAGATTTGGAAAAGAAAGAAAGAAAATCTCCTCATTTATCAAGAATATTTTTTTTCTAAACGTAAATCTAAAAATTATCACCATAAGTTAAACAGAGTAACACTAACACAACAATGCAAATGATCTAGAAAAAAGAAAGAAAGAAAAATTCTGTTGATAGATTGATACAATTTCCAAGGTAATTAAGTAAGAGGGATAGAAAATTTTGGGATGTAATTGGATGGACACGTGTCATGAGAGGGAGGGGAATGTGTACTGCTGATGTACATATGCGTATACACCCAGAGACTGCACTGTGAACTACCATGTGCGTCCTTCCCAGTACAGGATCACACAAGGTCACTGTATGCACTGTGTCTGTGTTACCGTGTAGTCCTTCATAAAGAGTTGTCTCACCCGAGACAATCTCACATCTTTCTACAATTATGGGTGTCTGTTTCAATTTTTTTTTTATAGAATATGAATAGGATTTGAATATGACAGGAGTGAAACTATAAATAAAGAATTCTAAATGTATCATATTCCTAAGTTTGGTTCATAATATTTTTATAGATTTTGAAATCTATAAAGTTGGAAAAGATGGGTTTTTTTTATAGAAACTCAAATCCAATGGGTTTGGGTGTAATTGGGTAAAAAAGCTGACGCCACAAACCCTAGACTGGGTTTTGGTCTTCTCTCGCTAATATTCTCCCGCCTCTTCTAAATCTTCTTCGTGTCTCTTCTCGAACTGTTCTTCGATTTCTTTTTCAAAGACGAGGCTCATGATCGAGCTCTATTGTCGGTTTAGGGTTCTGTTTACAGCTTTGATTACAAGCTTTGAGTTAGCTTCGGTGCGTTTGTTACTTCTGTGGCTTGCTGTCGGTTTGTCAGGGTTCTGTTTACAGCTTCGATCTTGAGCTTTTTTGATTGATTACGATCTTCAATTTGATCGTTGATGCCAAGCTGAGTTGACTTTGTTGTTGTGGTTGGTTGTTGTCAGTTGGTTGCTTTGGTTTTCAGTTTTGACCTTGAGCTCCTTTCTTCGATTTCGATCTTTGATTTTTGAGGTTTGATCCCAAAAGTTTCTCGGTTGGTTGACTCGGTTGGTTGCTTTTGTTTGTTGCTTTGGTTTTTAGCCCTGAATTACCCTCTTAGCAGCTGAAGCTATAAATCTATAACTCATTTTTTTTAAAAAAATTATATATGATCATGGATGGTTATTTGTCATGGTTGATTTTGTAGTGGATGTTTGATAATTTAGAGCTTCATTGCTTCGGTTATTTTTCATAGTTGATCATGGATGGTTATAAATTGGGTATTTAATATATGAATTAGTAATTTCGTTTTAAGATTGCAATATATGAATTAGTTGTTTCATTACGAAAATAGATTTGTGGATATTTAGATATTCTGTTTTAAGATTTCAATATATGTATTAGTTATTTAATTATTTCTAATCTTGAATAAGTGGAAATATTAAGTTCTAAATGTATGCTAAATTTACAATGGATGTAGATGGATCACGTAGATGAAGAACAATTAAAGAGGATGTGTGCTAATACAACTGTTTCTTCTGTGGTCACGATAATAACTTGTCTTCTGAGAATGTATGCTAAACGCAAGACAATTTTTATTTGTACGAGGGAAGAAAATATCAAAAAAAAAATATTGCAGAGAAGCTCACTTCAAACGTGTATTGGAATGCTATAGAGATAGTTGTCGGTCTTATATTAGAATGAGACCAATGGATTTTTTTAAACTTGTTGAAATAATGAAAGCAAATGGTTTATTAAAATGGTTTTGTTGCTATAAGTTGTTTGTGATGCTCCTTTGGTTTGGCTTTGTTGCTATCGGTTTTGATGGTGAGTGGAGCTTGTGATGCTCCTTTTGTTTGGTTTTGTTGCTATCGGATGGAGCTTGTGATGCTCCTTTGGTTTGGCATTATTGTTGTCTATTGAAGCTTGTGATGCTCTATGTTTGGTTTTGTTAATTTCGGTTAATGGAGCTTGTGATGCTCCTTTGGTTTGATTTTGTTGCTGTCGGTTTTGATGGTGGATGGAGCTTGTGATGCTCCTTTAGTTTGGCTTTGTTGCTATTGGTTGGAGCTTGTGATGCTCTTTGTTTGGTTTTGTTGATTTCAGTTGATGGAGCTTGTGATGCTCCTTTAGTTTGACTTTGTTGGTTTCGGTTGGTTTGGTGGATGGATATAGTGATGCTCCTTGTTTGTTTTTGTTGGTTTCGGTTGATGGAGCTTGTGATTCGCATTCTTTGTTTTAGTTTTGGGTGATAAATTGTTGGAGCTTGAGTTGCTCTTATTTAGTTTTCTTGGTTTAAGTTTATTATATGATGGAGCTTGTGATGCTCCATAGTTGATATTTTGAAATGATGATTAGCGTTTACTGAGAATGAATCTAACTTATAGCGTTTATTATGTTCAGACAAGGCAATATGTGATGAGATTGCATCCTACATTAAAATAACAATATCTAGATGAGGTAGTCCATCATTAGAATGCAACCTACAATAAACCTGTAAGTTATAGGTGAGACATTCAATTTTAACAAAATAACATATTCCTGAGCCATACACTATCAACTAGATTTTTAATGATAGTTTACTCAATTCTAATAAAATTTTTCATTACAATATCAATAGTTTTTGCAAGTACAAGTACATTACCTGCGGTTTATAATAATTAAAAAATATAAAATATCACCAGTAAAATTGCTAAAGTTTTCCAAGCTAGTAGTTATTTTTCGATAAGTTTCAATTGTAATGACCATGAGCTTTGATACTAGTTAAAATAATTTTCTATTATTTTTAAATATTTAATTATTATTTTTAGAAGAGTATTTGTATTTTTGTTAATTTTCTACAATTTTCTATGATTTAAAATCCAAATTTTATATTTATATAAATGATTTTAATATTTATAAATTTATTTCGTGCAGTAAAATTTTTTAGAATTAATTTGTTATGTTATCAGTACTATTACATATTATTTTAAATAATATATTGTATTATTAATATTATTACATATTATTTCGTATAATACTTTGTATTATTAATTACATATCTTTGGTATAATTTATTGTATTATTTTTACTGTTACATATTATCTGTCGTATTAGTATAACTTGCACGTTTTACTGTGTATATAATTATCCCATAATTGTTTAATTTAAATATAAGTAAATATATTTTATTTATTAATTATTCTCGTTTAATTGTATAATATGAGTATCTTTCGACTATTTCGTATCAATTATTGTAATAGCACAACATATACGTTTTTAATTATAGATGATTATTCTGTAATTAGTCTAATTTTTAAGTAACCCTAATTATTTATTTTAATTATTTAGTTAAATACCTAACCTTAATATACCCTATATGTATATATATACTTCTTTTCGTTTTTTTCTTCTTCCTGTTCATAACATCGCCGCCATCTTCCTTCCTCTCTCTCCTTCTCTCTCGTTCATGAAACCCACGCCCTCCTCCCTCGTCACCCACCTGTAGCGCCACCCATCTCCTCCGCTCGCCTTCCCCACTACCGCTATTAACCACCTTCTCCCCCTCGTCCACCTTCCGCTCCCTGTTGCAGCCTGCCTCCCCCTAAACCTTCGGCTGTAGCTTTTCCAAACCCGCAACCGCGCCCTCTTCCCCCAGCTCCAGCCGCCATCGCCTAGTTCACCGCCCGACCACAGAGATCCCCTGACCCGACCGCCGTCAGCCCCTCACTCACGCCCATCTCTTCCACCACCCTTCCCTCCTCAGCCCCGCAACAAAACTCTGGCCAGCCTCCCACCACAAACAGATCCCCCTCCTTCCCATATCCGCTCACCGCCATCGTGTCGCTAGCGACGCTGCTGACCCCGACTCCTTCAGCCCTCACCTCGTCGCTGCTGCCTTCACCCCCACTCGTGCCGCCCCGCGGTCGCTGCCCGAGCTCGTCGTTGTCCTTGCCTCGCTATCGACGTTGCTGATGACCTCTCTCGCTGAGAGTAGCCCCCAACCGCTCCGACCGACGCTCAGATCACACCTGCGTACCCGCACCGTCGAAGTTGACTCGTTCGACGGAAACCCGAGGCAAGATCCCTCTTGCTCGTTGTCTTGTTAATTTAATTATGAATTTATTACGTATGTGCGTAAATTAGTTGTGCTGATATGATATTAACTATGTGGATGTTAGAATTTTGCGGTGAATATATTCTGCGAAACGATGAATAAGTATGTCAAAAATATAGTTTATGGTTAATTTCGTGTTGTTTGAAAGGAAGAATATATTTATAGAGTATTTTTAGAATTATTTATAATGAGAAAAATATTTAAAAGGAATTATTTCGAGAAAATAATTTATTTTGGATATGGAGTATTTTTGAATAATTGTTATGATTAAAAGAATTTTATTTTGAGAAAAAGAGTATTTTAGATTATTTTATAAAATATCATAGAAATCATTTATAAATTAAAAAGTATTACTGTTCATAAATAATAATAGAATATATTTTAAGAAAATCATTTTAGAATTTTTATAATGAGAGATAATTTTAAAGGAAATTATTATTAGAATTAATAACTGAGATTTCGATTTTCGTGTGTAAAACATCTGTTAATGGTAGTTTCACATTGCATTGTTAATAGTAGCTTTACTTTCGTATGTTCTTGCATGTGATCATGACCCCTATTCACACTTCATGACAATTGACACTTAACGTAATTGTATTTATTATTCCATGTTGAGAATCATGAGAAGTACATGACTATAGTGACATGTATGACACAGTCAGGATCTAGAACCTCGTGTGTAGTTGACCTGGAATTACGAGAATTGTGATGAGAAGTCTTGGTCCATGTGAGCGGTTGGAATTGTTGATGTATATTCCAGGCTCGCGCCGGTGAAGTTTGTGTAGTCACCGGGGTGGGTCTGAAGAGATGAGATATAGTGATTGTTGATGTATATTCCAGGCTCGCACCGGTGAAGTTTGTGTAGTCACCGGGGTGGGTCTGAGGAGTTGAGATATTTGTGATTGTGGTTATATTCCGGGCTCGCGCCAGTGAAGTTTGTGTAGTCACCGGGGTGGGTCTGATGAGTTGAGATATTTGTGATTGTGATCTATCAGTTATCCGATAATAT
The DNA here is from genome assembly GCA_022839385.1 of Asparagus kiusianus. Classification (NCBI taxonomy): domain Eukaryota; kingdom Viridiplantae; phylum Streptophyta; class Magnoliopsida; order Asparagales; family Asparagaceae; genus Asparagus; species Asparagus kiusianus. Next base: position 13,959 of record BQKN01032559.1, read on the forward strand.
GAGCCGGTGACTTGTTGTAGGATGACTAGTTACATGACTTAGATTCTTGGCTAAGTATGATTCTTGTGAGACGTAGATCAGTTGTATTTCTTTCCATACATAGATCAGGGTTAATATTTAATTATTTACAATTCAAGACATATGGTATATACATGAGGGTTTCCTTGTTTGGATTATTTTGCTCGATGTACTACGTCTCGAGTTGTAGATTTTAAGTATTATTCCATCTATTGTATAACCTTGTTGCTTGGATAGTTTCTGATCGCTACCTGCATGATCTTATTACTTGGTTGATTTTTGGATTCTTCTAATTATTAGTATTCCAGTTGCATGTCTCTATCGTTATTACTATCATCACATGTTCTATTTTTATTTCTGTTATCGCATTGACCACGCATATGTTATCATTACTGTTATTGTATTTATTCCTGGCTTGGGGGATCTTGCCGTGTGTTATACACGCTGACATACTCCTATTTTCTGGGTGTACGTCAGATTTAGGAGATAGGCAGCCTCAGTTCGGAATCGTACATGAGTCAGATGATTCTCAGCCGGGTGCCTTGCAGAAGGAGTAGAAGAACCAGCTGAAGCGTAGTGGTTTTCTTTCATAGTAGTAGTTGGACATTAAAACTCTTTTACGTACTTTTCTTTAGTTGATGTTGGATTTAGTATTTTAATAGTATTTTTTTATGGACTATGTATTTCTTATTTCCTAGTTGGACTATTTTGTAATAAGGGTATGTTGGACCCATATTTTCATGTCTGGGATGATTCACTGTGATGATATGTCTATTTCTTATTCTGGGTTATCATTATATTCTTGCTATGTGTGATCGGGGACTTGTGACTTCGTATATTATATTTTTGACGCTTAGCGTATTGGATTGAGAAGAAAAAAAAAGAGAAAAAAAATAGTGTATATTTCTTCTCAATCTAATACGTCGCGGGCTTGTTCACGTTCCGATTCCCAGGTATTTTGGGAAGTGGGACGTGACATCAATTCTTTCTTTAGCCTCTTTTATTTCAAAAAAATACTTATCTCTGAACCTATTTTTTTGACAAATTAGTTTCATTGGTTGCTTATTTCTCCTCCATGAGCCCATTCAAAAAAATTACATTCATTATTTGGATATTTTGCACACCCCTAATAATACCTTTCCTTATTTTTACCATTGTTGCATACTTTCATGGGTGTTTGGAGATTGCAATCGCACCAAACTTTAAATTTATTTTGGCATTCTTTTGATATCATATTGATGGAAGGGAGGAAACTTGCAAACTATGAGAATTTTAAAAAAAAGTGGTAAGGATGAGGGATACATTGGCACCATGAGCCCTCAATCCACATTTATAGCCTCCAAGGCCTTGGAACTAGTCGTTGCTATAATATTTTTTCGGTTTTGAATTTTGGTAAATAGGTAAGATTATCCAAACTTCTTACTTAAATATTTTGTCCACTAAGGAGTGGTAAGAATATCTAAGGTGTTCTCACTATTTATCCCAAAAATTTCTCATTTCAAACCAAACTAAAGAATAGGAATTGGAGGGTTTCTATAAAGTTGGATTCTATATTTTCATGTTATGAAACAAACATAGAAAGTTAAAAAAATAGAATTCCACAATATTCCATGACAATATAAAATTATCCTATTAAATTTTTTATAGATTAGAAAGGAATCCATAAAAAACATTCTTTTCCTAATCATATTCTTACTCACTATTGAACCAAACACACCCTTAACAAAAGAGAAAATGCCAAGCAAATAAATAAATAAATAAAATTGTTTCAGTTGTATATACGTCGAGGTTATTGTAATTTAGAAAGAGTAGTGATGACAGTGCCATTCTATTTGTATTAAATTATAGTGGCGAGTCATTATTACCATACTTTTTTGTGAGTGATAGTGTTAAAATATATAGTACTATAAATATAGTAGTATAATTATCATTACTCTTCAGAAAAAGTTAAATTACACTGAACCCTCCATGTACTCTCTGCAGCATTTTGAAGTAAACTTTTAACAACTTCCAAAATCACACATACTCCCCAATAACTATCAAAATCACACCAAAACCCCAAAAACCTTGTGGAATTGTAGAAAATCCCAATTAAGTTTTAGCATTTTGCAAACAATCCTTGTTAATTAGAAAAAGAATATCAAAAGACATTTTGAAGGATAATTTCAACAAAAGAAAAAAACGGAAAACAATAATAGTTTGAGACCTAACCTGGTAGGAACGAGAGGAAAATGAATGACAAAAATCAAGGGATTTATGTTTATAAGATTGAAAATATATAAAGATCAAAAAGAGCTCTTTTTTAAAAAATAATTTAAAGGTTATTCTGATTTTTTTTAAAGTCAAATAAGTTGCCATGTGTAACTTTAGATGTAACGGTGTTAATTTGGGAGTTTTCTATAAAAGTTATTTGGGATCAAGAATGATCTTAAAAGTTATTGGGGGTTTAGTGTGATTTTTTAATGTTCAGGGGATTGGGGGGTGCATGGTCGTAATTTTAAAAGTTATCGGGGGTTAATTGCAGAATGTTGAAAGTTCATTGAGGTTTAGTGTAATTTGCCCTTTAGAGCAACTAACGTCGTTGATGAGACTGTCGGAGATTATAATTTAGAAATTGGTATAAGCAAGAATCAAAAGTAACTGCTCTGTGGGATCACTCCCCTTTTCTTACCTCGGTCTTCCTCTCAAGAGGGGATCTCTGAGCAAAAGAGAATGGCAACCCTTGTTGGATTCTCTTAAGAAAAAATTGTCATTATGGAAGAACAAGTTCCTATCCATAGGCGGCAGACTTACTCTCCTTAACTCTGTTCTCTCCTCTATTCCCCTCTATTATATGTCATGTTTCAAATTGCCCACATGGGTGATTCATGATATCGATAAAATCAGGAGAAATTTCTTATGGAATGGGAGTATCACCCACTCTAAATCCAAATGCCTGGTTAACTGGACCACAGTTTGTAAGCCTAAACATGAAGGAGGCCTAGGGGTCATTGACATCTCTTCTTTCAATATTGTTCTCCTCTCTAAATGGTTATGGAAAGCCCTCGACAGGAATACTCTTATTAGTAAAGTTCTGCTCTCTCTCTCTATTCAAAAGATAATGATAATCCATTTGTGCATCTTCCAAGTAAGTCAGCTTCTAAATTCTTTTCTGATTTACATAAAATCCGCTCTACCTTCTTCAGTCTAGTTAGATGGCAGGTGGGAGACGGTAAGACATGTAGTTTTTGGAATGATAAGTGGTCAAATGCTAATTCCCTTAGCAGTTTATTCCCTATAGCATGCCAACTTGCTTTCTCTAGAAGCAGTTCAATAAGATCTTAAGGCTATCAGTGCAACTTAGCTTGGAAATGGCACCCTATCCTCAGGAGGGGTATCTCTGCAGTGGACAAATGTGACATTACCAAGCTCAATGTTCATCTAGATACTCTCCATGTCGCCCTATCTCCATCCCACGACAGTCTGTGGTGGCCTTACCATCCATCTGGATCTTTCACTGTTAAATCCATATATGCTATCATCACCTATGGGGGGATTTTATCTCCCAATCATAAATTTATCTGGAAGTCTAACATCCCTCTGAAAGTTAAGGTTCTATTCTGGATTATCGCCAAAAACAAGCTTAATACCAGAGCTAATTTGATCTCTAAGGGCTGGACTGGTGATCCTCGATGCCCTTTTTGTGTGCAGGAAGTAGAATCACAAGATCTCTTATTTATTACTTGCTCTTTTGCTCAATCTGTATGGTCCTCTCTCCTCCCTCTCGCTCCCATTGCTAGATGGCCTTGTACCATGGAGGGATTGATATTCATGCACACAGACGAAAACATCTGTTCTGATATCAGAATTATTTGGAAATACCTGTTGCTAAGTTTTTGTTGGGGGATGTGGCATTGTAGAAATCAGCTTATTTTCAGAGATGTCATTGCTAATCCCATCCACATAGTTGCTAACATTGCAAGATTTGTCTTGTTTTGGACAGGGGCAGAAGATGAGAGAGTGGTGATTCGCACTCGAAGGGCTGCTCATAACTTAAAGCTGTAGGACCTTGTTAAATCCAACATCGCAAGAGATTGCGACGAAAACTTCTCTGATGCTCTTTGATGCTCTTTGTTTTGGAAGGTCTCCTGATCAAGACATAGTCCCAGTTCTACTCTCTTTTTTGCTGGTGATGCTTCTCACTATCCAGTCAGTTAGCTGATGAGTGTCAGTGCTCTGTATGACTCTAGGTTTGTAGCTCTTGTGTTATCTGCACTCTTGCAGTGTGTATTATCAGACAGTATGTTCTTTTTGCTTTTTTGGGACTTGGTTGAAGGATCCTAGTAAGGAGAGTCTGGTAGGTGACGACAAGGTCCGCTCCTTACCAACCTCCTCTTTACTTAGATCCTTTCCATAGGCCTACTGTGTGTCTTTTTCCTTCTTGTTATCTCTGTTAATTCCTACGCTTATATATATATATATATATATATATATGAACAGTGTATCTCACCCTGTTTTTCAGTTCAAAAAAAAAGAACAATTATCGCTTTCTACTATATATACTAAGACAAACTTGGAAACGGTCATCTTTTTAGACAAACGCAAGCTTGAAAACTTTAAATTTGGGCCGATCATTATGTCGTAGAGAAATGAGGCATACTCGAGAGCTTAAGGGATCTTCCACCACGTGTGAAATAAATTTGATCAACCCAGAGTTTAATTAAGTCTAAATATATAGAAGCTAGGAAGCCATTTTAACTCAAAAGTTATAAGCTATTAGCCGTTGTCTCGAACTCCTATTTAAACTCATGCTCATTCTTACCCAATCGAATCTCGGAACACCTGTATCATTCTGATTAACGCATCACATAGTGATAAAAATATCATCAGATTAGATCTTCCAGCTTACTAGACAAATTTTTTTAATCATGTATAAAATATACCACGTTAATAAAAGCACCTACAACTGCAAGAATCTTTTGAATTTAGCAATTTATCAAATTGGTATTGATCCGTTCTCTCTGCTTTTTCTGAAAGGAAGGTTTATATATATAT
>BQKN01032565.1:0-11285 GCA_022839385.1 Asparagus kiusianus
ATATATATACATACATATATATACACATATATATACATACATATATATACACATATATATACATACATATATATACACATATATATACATATATATATATATGTACACACACACACACACACACATATATATATATATATATATATATATATATATATATATCTTAAACCTGATTTTCTCTTGTTTTTCATCATTTCACACGTTGACTAGCAGCCACCCTCTCCCCTCAAAAACCCTAGAGTTTCCCTTTTGATTTTGGCGAAGCTTTGAGACGCAAAAACCTAGAGGAGGACGAGATCGTCAGCGTTTGGTGTAGGAGGATCGTGTCTCCTTCATTTTTAGGGAGTTCAGCACGATTTGAGATGAGTTTCATCTCCTCTAATCACATCCCTATTTTTATTTGTTTTTATTGGATTTACAAAACCTATTTTGTGAGTAAAAATCACTCCTTTTAACTGTATACTATAAAGATTCAATCTTTTTAATTTGAAAGGTTATGAAATAGATTTTCTAATTTGGATTCAAGTTTTGAAATTGATCTAACATGAGCTTTTTGTTGAAATTAATCGTTTTCATGATGATTCTTACAAACATGATCATGCTAGGGTTATTAGAGTTCCCTCAAATTTGATAATTACATTTTTATGTAGTAGAATTAAACCCCCATTATGTTAAACATGAGATTTATACATGTTTTATACACTCCATGATAATAACTTCACAAGTTCTTGCGAGAAAAGTCGGTTTAATTTCGTGAAACATGCACTTGTTTCCTGTACCATGATCGATCGACCGACCCAAAGAATCGGTCGACCGATGTACCCTGATTAGTCGACCGAAACATGGAGTAGACGAAGATGTAGTTTAGCTCGCCGTCATTTATTTACTAGATATTTAGTGCTCCGCAATTAATATTTATGAGTTTAGTTTTCTTTTAGAGATGTATTTCATGTTGAAGGATGAGTGCCTTATTACTGTATTCAGTTAACTTTTGTATTCAGAGATTTATTACTTTATTTCAGATTGTTAGATACTTCTTTGTTTCTATTGGAACATGTTTATATTTATTATTGGTCTTCTCTATATGGTGTTCCTTGCATTATTATCTTTATCCTATCTGCTTTGTACCTACATTGATCATTGTTTGACTTCCACAATAGATATATTACTGTGATGGTGAAACATATTGTTACACAGTATTGGGTGCATGACATGTTTGACATCCTTGGATTCACCTTGGACTGCAGCCTTGTGTGAAACCAGGGGTGTCACAGGTAGACTTCCTATAATTAAGAATACTTGCAACATCCGTGTCTGCAAAACATTGTAGTACTGGCTTCAGAACTCCAAAAATAAAATATAATATGGAACAGTCTTTCAAATATTTCACGGTCCACTTTATAACTTCTTAATGTACTTTCCCTAGATTAGAAAGAAACCTACTTACAACGCCTACTTCATGAGATATATCTAGCCGAGTATATATCTTGGCATACATCAAACTCTTTATGGCTAAAGAGTAAATAATATTCTCTTTCTGACTCTTTTTAATTTCTATAGTTGAGAATAGCTTCGTACTAAGCTTCAAGTGACCTCCAAGAAGAGTACTAACTAACTTGGCACTTTTATGTTGAATCTATCAAACAACATTTTAACATATCTCTCCTTTGATAACCATAACTTCTTAGATTTCCTGTTACAGATAATCTTCGTACAAAGAATTCACTATGACGAACTCAAATTCTTCATGTCGAAGGATTCAAATAACTCCATCTTTAGACCCTAATCATTTGACTATTTGGCCAACAATTAACTAATCACCCACATAAAGCAATAGGATAACAAAGCTAGCATTTGAATATCTCCTGAAATATATACAAGAATTGCAACTATCCTCTGGTATTCATGACACAACATAAAAGAGTTAAATTTCTTATACCATTGCCTAGATGTCTACATTAAATCATAGAGGCTCTTCTTCAACCTGAAAACCATATGTTCTTTCCTCTTCACTTCAAAGTCTTTGGTTGCTCCATGTAGATCTTGAAGGAAATACGTGCTTAATCTACATGCAATATACGCAGCGGAAGACTGTATGTACGAAAATACAAATCATGTAGATAGCATGAAATCCATACCAGGACTATCATAATTAAATCTAACATGATCCCTTTATTAAAGAGAGCATACAAGAGTTTTAAAGTCATACTTTTGAAGCATGATTCGATGGTAGATCGAACAACTCTTAGCTCATGCTCCTTGTTGTAGTAAACTGTTGTAGTAAACTAACTTGAGGTGGATCTCCAAAACTTCAAGTGAACTTGGAAAAATGGAGGCTTCTTGAGTCACAAGTCAAAATATCCATCCTAGGTTTCTTAAAATCATACTACTTCCTCTTACTCAAAGATTACTAGAGTTTAGTAAGAGGTAGAGCTCTATTTTATTCTCTTAGAGAAAACCAATTTTTCATTCTATCATTAACCTTTCGATAAGAAAGAGAGGTCAATTTTATAGATTACGATAAGTCATGAGTCATCAAAAGAAATGATTCAATTCATGAGTCATGCAATGGCTGCATGACTCATCTCATGAGTCATGCAATGAGTCATGAAAAATCAAAAACATGTGCTTAAAACCATGTTCCCAAAACTATACCACTTAATGACTCATCTCATGACTCATTAATCATGGTATAATAAAATATGTATTTCATAAATGAAAATACCACATCATTATCACTAATACAGTATTTCATAAATACGGTATTTAGTATTTTTCCAATCTTTAACTAACAAGTCATCTTATGACCAAAAATTCAACCAGTTGACCAAAAGTCAACTTTATGGAAAAAAAATCTGTAAATCATTTATTAAGTACATAGCATTCTGATTTTAGTGATACATATAACTGTTTATGTGTATCCAGTAAAATCATATATGCGTGTCAATCATACGCATTACTCTATAAATTTTTATTTCATAGGATTCAAGTACATGCTTGGTGTGATTCTAGGGCCCAACTTAAAACTCGGCAGTGGATCATATCCACATGTACAACAGAGGTGCTAGCTACACATGAAGACTACCCGGGTGTAAGTTATGATAAAGGTCTGTAAGATGCTTACCCTAATTTTATAAGGATCACTCAGTGATAATATCATATAGTCCGGTCTCTTCGTCAAATCATGTCAAATTATTAAGCCTAGGGTATGGTAAACTATCAAACCCTAATAGTTTGATTAGTGTTTGTTGATATTAAACTCATAACATATAAGTTCAAACTATCACTCAGTTTATCCTATTCACCTCGGCCAAGGATTTCTAGGTTATAGTTATATCAAACAATCTTATGACATTAACCCCCTATACTGGGAGAGACGAAACCCATCTTGGCACAACTCAATGAGAACTGTGGTTAGGTAAAAGTCTAAGTATACCTATACTGGCATGTAAGAGATATTGCACTCATGCCTCAGGTCAAGAGACTACTTTGTACTATATCACTTGAGAACTTCTATTTGACAGTTAAATATAATTACCAACTAGATGTTCTCAGTGAGTCGTTCAGTAAACTCATTCACTAATGAGTCACATGTATACTGTATCTTGATGTCTCACATTAATAATCTAAGAGATGGATCATCGTCCTTCAAAAGGACAAATAGAGTACACACTAGTCTTGCCAAGGTGATGATGTCCTATCTCAACACTTTATCGACTAAGAATATTTTAGAATATACGTTAGCGACTAATCAGATCTCTTCTTCATTACGATCAACATTGAAATTCTGATAGTCTAGTATTATTCTAAGGATTTTATCTATATTTAAGAAATACCAGATAAATACTAACCAAAATAGCATGCTGTCATTTTAAACAAGGATGTTATATTCATATAGGTCCTGTTATAATATACAATTATTGCCTGCAGGGCACCTATATCTAACAAACTCACACTTGCACTAAGGCCAATCATTGTAGTATCTAATACTCAATAGCCCAACAAGTTTTTCAAAATGTATTCGATCAATTGCCTTTGTAAGAGGATCTGCTATATTATCTTTTGTGTCTACTCTTTCAATCTTAATCTCTTGGCGATTAACTATCTCCTTGATCAAGTGATACTTCCTCAGAATGTGTCTGGACCTTTGGTGTGACTGGGGTTCCTTTGTCAGAGCTATCACAACATTACTATCGTAGTATAAAGGTACTGGATCTTTAATGGTGAGAACAACTTCCAGCTTTGAGAGGAACTTCCTCATCAGACAACTTCTTTAGCTGCATCATTTGTCGTAATGTATTCAACTTTCATAGCCGAGTCTGCTACTGTGTCTTGCTTGGAACTTTTCTAGCTGATAACCCCTTTATTAAAGGTAAAAAATATATCCTGAAATAGATTTACTATCATCGATATCGCTCTGAAAAGCTTGAATTGGAAAAAGCCTCCATTTGGATGTCACTTTTACCACATATCAAAATTAACTATTTAGTTAAACTAAAATATTCTTGATTGCTTTCAAGTGCTCTTCTCCATTAGTTAAACTAAAATATCCTTGATCTACATACCAAACTAAGTGTATAAGTAATATCTGGTCTAGTATATAACATGGCGTACATGATCGATTCTACTGCCGAGGCATAAGGAATTACACTCCTGCGTTTCCTCTCTTCATCAGTCTGGGGAGACATATTTTTAGAGAGGGAGATTCTAAGAGAAATATTTCTTAGAACTTTTCATGCTAAGCTACTTTAGCACTTTGCCAATGTATTTAGATTGGGATAATCCTAACATCCTTTTAGATCTATCTCTATAGATCTAAATACCAAGTATACAGTATGCTTCACTCAAATCTTTCATGAAAAATCTTTTATGATAGTCATGTTTTAACCACTTGTAATGACAATATGTCATTACTGAGAATATCTCACTACTGATTAAGAGTATACCATCTACATACAAAAGAAGAAATGATACAATACTCCTAATTATCTTTTTATACACACATGGTTCATCTAGATTTTTGATAAAACCACACTCTTTGATAACATCATCAAAACCGATGTTCCATCTCCGTGATGCTAGATTCAATCCATAAATGGCTTTAAGCAACTTACATGCTTTTTACTGCTCCCACTGACTATAAAATCTCTTTGGTAGAGTCACATATATGCACTTTTCTAAATTACAATTTAGAAATATTGTTTTAACATTCATTTACCAAATCTCGTAGTCATAGTGAGTAGTTATAGCAAGTAGGATCCGAATAGACTTTAGCATAGCTACTAGAGAAAAGGTTTCATCATAGTCCAGACAAGGTCTTTAACGAAAAACTTTAGCTACCATTCTAGCTTTAAAAGTCTCTACTTTCCCATCTACACCCAACTTTATCTTAAACAACCATTTGCTACCTCTGGGTATCACCCCTTTAGAAGTGTTGTTTAAGATCGAAACTTTGTTGGTGTACATGGAGTTTATTCGGATTTCATTGCATTATGCTAGGAAATAGAGCCCCTACTCTGAGAAGCTTGAAGATCAAAGGTTTGTCATCATCTATGACGTGATCTGACATGCAACCTTCAATGAGAAAATCATATTGTCTCTTAGGTGTATGAGATCACTTTGGATCTTCAGAGTAGTTGAGGTTCTTCTGGTACAATTAAATTTTCTAGTTCTACTAAATTATCAGTATTAATTTGTATCTCTAAATTTTCTTTCAGTTCTACCATACTCCCACTAATTTCTTTTTTAAGAAATTCCTTCTCCAAGAAGGTGGTATGCTGAGAAACAATTATCTTTTGTTTATCGATATGGTAGAATTGATATCCTTGGGAATTCCTTAGATATCATACAAAGTTACACAATACTGAACGCACCTTTAATTCTTTGGGATCTTGCTTCACAAGCATGACATCACCAAATCTTAATATAATTAAGATGTGGTTTTATCCTATTCCATATCTCATATGAAGTTATAGGCACTTCTTTAGTTGGAATCCTATTCAGTAAGTTTGTTGTTGTTTCCAACTCATACTCCCAGAATGAAAAAGATAATTCAGTGTTACTCATCATGGGCATACCATATCTAACAGGGTATGATTCGTCCTTTCTAACACGCCATTAAACTGTGATGTAATGGGTGGAGTAACCTGAGAGAGAATCCCATTCTATTTTAAAAACCCTAAGAATTCCTAGCTCAAGTATTCACCTCCTCGATCCGATCGAAGAATTTTAACTTACTTGATTGTTTGGTTCTCTACTTTATTTTTGTACTCGATAAATTTATCAAGTGTTTTAGACTTGTGTTTCATCAAAAACAAATGTCCAAACATTAAAAAATCATCAGTAAATGTAATAAAGTAGGAGTAGTCATCTCTGACCATTGTAGACATAGGACCACATACATCACTATGTATCAGTGCTAAGAGTTTTGTAACTCTTGCTCCAGTTCCCTTAAATGGATTCTTGGTCATTTTGACTTTAAGAAAAGAATTGTAAGTATCATAAGACTCAAAGTCAAATGGATCTAAATATCTATGCTTATGTAGCTCACCAAGTCTTTCTTTATTAATATGACCAAGTCTATAATCCCATAAGAAAGTGTCGTTCATAACTAATTGCTTTCTTTTATTAGTGTGATGAGTATGCAAAATTGTATTTTGATTAAGAATATAGATGTCATTACACAATGTTCTATAAGCAATCAACTTTTGATTAAATATGACATTCATAATATTGTTCTCCAACTTGAATATATATCCATCTTTATCTAATAAATATATGGATATTATATTACACATCATAGTTGGTACAAAATAACAGCTATTCAAAATCAAAATGTTTCCATTTGGTAAAGCTAGATGAAAATCTCCTACTGCAAGTGTTGCAACTATTGCACCACTACCAACTTGTAGGGTCATCTCTCCAGCTCAAGTTTACTATAATTTATCAGTCCCTGTAATAAATTACAGATGTAAGATCCTGATCCAATATCTAGTACCCAAGATGTAGGATTTATAGAAAAAACAATTCTGAGTAACAAACACACCTGAAGATGAAGAAACAACTTGCTTTTTCTTAATGAGTGAGGCTAAGAATTCTGGACAGTTCCTTAACCAATCTGTGTAATTAGGACTGGTTAACTTGTTCTGTTCTAATATGTGTTTTAAGCTAGACATAATGTCCTAAAAGAGAGAGAGAGAGAGAGAGAGAGAGAGAGAGAAATATTTTAGTAGATATTCGATACATAAAGTAGATTTGGTTTATTTTTATCTAAGTTATGCCTCTCACTATTTTTCGAGTCCCTCAAAACCTTATAAGAGGAGATCTGAAAACAACACATTGTTTTCAAGTGGGATCAAGATCCAATTATCATTGATAACATCAACCTTGATAGTATCCAACAAATTGATACACTCAATAATTGGTAAACAACTTTTGTCTTTTACACTCATGTAATTCTTAATATAATTTTACCCCTAGTCTTTTATGACCTTGACGTTAGTAAACAAATCAAAAATGCTAGTCAAGTATGGACCCATCAGTATTCAACTAAAATGATGGAGAGCTACGGACGATTTCACAAATCTTTTACGGTAATCAAACTTGATATAGTCAAAAAGATGCCCTATATTTATACTAGCAACAATTGAACTAGCTAGGTATGCGCAAGATTGGCGAGAGGGTTCCAAGCTATTCACCGGGAATATTCATTGGACCTTAATTAAGTAACCACCGCTCTTTAAGACTATAGCGCAAAAGATTGGGCATCATCCCTAATCTTAAGTTGAGAATCACCCCATGAGCTATATCTCATAATCACTTTCCTAGACACTAGTTAAAAGTTCATTCATAATACATCTCATTTAACTACTTCAGATTTATTTATCTTTCACACTAACGCGATGTTAATGTCGGTCTCACCACTCTATGGTCAATAAACTCTTATTGCCATGACTTACAAATTTTGAAATGAGTTTTTATAAAAACTATTTCTCTAGCGAGATAGAGATATAATCATTGCAGAATATAGCACCTAATTATATTAACATCTGCAATTGGGGTACAACCAACATATCAACATATGTAAAAGCAATATGGAATGGTAGTGGGCAACTAAAGGAATAAAATGCAACTACACTAATTATATTTTGGCAAGCCATTTGCAACTCATTGCAGTGCTAGCTCCCTTGCAAATGTTGTATTATTACAATCACATATACATAGGACGTCCCATCCCTATTTATAAGGAAAAAACCATCTCGTAGGATGGGTAATAATATTACATTGAATGTAAAACAAAAACTATAAATAAAATAACTTAAACTATACAACCATTTCCCCCATACCCGAAGGGCCTATACTCATAAGCGTAGCTCATGATCGGTGAGCAAGGGCCTAAACCCATAGGCATAGCCCATGCTCGGGGAGGGAAGAGGTCATAAAAATTATAACATTTCTAGCTTTATTACATTAAAACAAAAGTGCAAGAGAATTGTTGTCCACTACCATCCATAAACACAACATCCACGCAAGATGATAACGCATATCACTTAATCAACATTAAAAAATATGCATCTATCTAGTAATGCAACAAATTGGAAAAACTAGATAACATAGGGTCAATTGCTATAGTGCCCAATAGCTACAGTACCGGCCGGGTCAATTGCTACATTACTGACTGCTACAGTACCGATAGGAGAAAACATAAGGATTATCCAAACTCAAATAGGACTATTATGCTTCTAACATACAACTACACTAGTTATAGTTAAGTGTTTTGCAAATTATACAAGTGTTCTTACTCTTAAAAACTTATGAACCAAAAATCATATTTTTGAATCAACAACTTGTATAACTAATTACAAAATAACTTGATTTAATTAACTAGTTTCATCTAAACTAATAATTAGAAGCAAGATATAAAGACCCCTATGAGTTAGATGAGAATGTAAAGATTCAATTAGATAGAACCATGACTCTAATGCCATGAAGAAAATCTGTGCTTAATCTACATGCAATATACGCAGTGGAAGACTGTATATACGAAAATACAAAACATGTAGAGAGCATGAAATCCATACCAGGACCATCCTAATTAAATCTAACATGATCTCTATATTATAGAGAGCATACAAGAGTTTCAAAGTCATACATTTGAAGCGTGATTCGATGGTAGATCAAACAACCCTTAGCTCATGCTCCTTGTTGTAGTAAACCTACTTGTAGTGGATCTCCAAAACTTCAAGTGACCTTGGAAAAATGGAGGCTTCTTGAGTCATAAGGTAAGATATCCACCCCGGGGTTCTTAAAATCCTACTACTTCCTCTTACTCAAAGAATGCTAGAGTTTAGTAAGAGGTAGAGCTCTCTTTTATTCTCTTATAGAAAACTAATTTTTCATTCGTTCATTAACCTTTCCATAAGAAAGACAGCTCATATTTATAGAGTAAGATATGTCATGACTCAGCTCATGAGTCATGGCATGAGTCATCAAAAGTAATGATTCAATTCACGAGTCATGCAATGACTGCATGACTCATTAAAGATTCAATTCATGAGTCATGCAATGACTGCATGACTCATTTCATGAGTCATGCAATGAGTCATGAAAAATCAAAAACATGTGCTTAAAACCATGTTCCCAAAACCATACCACTAAATAACTCATCTCATGACTCATTAATCATGGTATAATGAAATGTGTATTTCATAAATAAAAATACCACATCACTAATACAACATTTCATGTATATGGTATATAGTATTTTTTAAATCATTAACTAACAAGTCATCATATGACCAAAATGTCAACCAGTTGACCAAAAGTCAACTTTATGGAAAAAATTTTGGAAATCATTTCTTAAGCACATAGCATTCCGATTTTACCGATACATATAACCGTTTATGTATATCCGATAAAATCATATATGCATATCAATCATACGCATTACTCTATAAATTTGTATTTCATAGATTGAAGTACGCGATTGGTATGACTCTAGGGCCCAACTTAAAACTCGGCAGTGGATCATATCCACAATTGGTGTGACTCTAGGTCCCAACTTAAAACACGACAGTGGATATGTAGGTGCCAAAAATTGCTTATGAGTTCTCGTATGTAGCTCGAGATAGAGAGAAGATGATGAATATCATTATCTGAGTCAAGAAAGATTATTTGATGGCGACAAGCATATGAAGCGAGTCGATGAAGCTGACGAATCAATGGGACAACAGAATAACAAAGAGACGATCCGATTGGGAGTTACGTCTCACTCATGAAAGGTGAAGCGCCACACATGTATCATCTACTCCACACATAATTCACTTATAGACAGTTGTATATCTCTTCTTCGGTTTCCACCGCACTTTGAATCGTATATTCCGAGATCGAACGAGAAAATTACAGCAAAAACAGTCAAGGCGCGCATAACAGCGCCTTGATCGAAAACCGAGACATAACAAGTGTCTCAGCCTATTAAGACACAAAGTGTGTGTCGGCCAGCCGAGATACAGATTGTGTCTCGGTTGGCCAAGACACAAAAAAGTGTCCAGACCCCGAAAACAATGTTTTTGTTTATTTTTGTCGTTTTTCACCGTTAACTGCCCAGATTTTAGTATATTCTAATCCAAAGCCTCTCCAACTGATTTGAAGCTATCTTGGAATGTGGATAAATGGCTACAACTGAAGATAAGAGGAAATCAGCCATTCTTATCTGAAAACCGAGATTCTGAAGCCTACAAATACAGCCCTAGGGCCTTTATTTGCACAAATCCAAAATTCTCAAGCATCGGCAAAGCCCTGTCAGATTGAAGAGTGAGGAGCACGAATTTTAGAGAGGAGAAAGTGATCTCGGTGAGCTATTCAGCATAAAGAGGAAGAGTTCGAGAGATCTACATCTGTTCATCCATTTTCCTTGAGATCACACGTAGCTGTGATTCTCGAGAAGAGTGATTATCTCGCTTTGCCGAGATAGTTACTTTAATTTCTTGATAACTTTGTGAGTCAACAAAATCTATATCTTAATCTAATCGCTTGGTGGTCTACAAATAAACCCTGGCACATGCCAAGATCCCACGCAAACAGCGGGTAATAAATGTCTGTTGTGTGTGTTTTAAGAGAGTTGTAATCTTTTGTTTTTATTTTTTGTTGAGTTCATTGTAACGACTAAAGTTGTAATGAGTCCACTAATGAAAGAACCAACTTTCCACCAAAACACAAACACACTGGCGACCACAGTGGGAGCTAACAGCCTCATCACTGAGGCTATCATGACGCATCCGAAGATC